>JAWQFJ010020303.1:0-20000 GCA_034096865.1 Theodoxus fluviatilis | reverse complement strand
TCTGTCTCTGTCTCTCTCTGTCTCTGTCTCTCTCTCTCTCTCTCTCTCTCTCTCTCTCTATCTATCTCTCCTTCACAGCTCCGAAGGGCACGGAGCAAAAGCTGTGGAAGGCGGGAACATACGAGGGAGGACTGATCTTTGACCTTGAACATGGCATGGCTGTGGGCACTGCAGTCAGACACTTGGCAGCTACTCTGCAGAGAGAGGCTGGGGCAGTGCCAGACGAGGCAGACATTGATTTGTATTCATGTTCACCAATTAGCAGAACACGGCGTACAAGCAAAGCAGTGACGTATGTTTCCAGGGCGTTTCCTTACCGCTCACGCTGACGTAAATCACGTGGTAACTAGGACAGATCGAGTGCAGCCGGCTTTGCCTCATCGTACAGTCACTTCTTAGCTGTCGAAGGTTCGTAAAGCCTTGACAAACCTTATGACGATTTGTTCTTTTTTCAATAACCAGTAGCCATTAGAGGCCTTTAGAAGCTCACCATCTGGCCTACCATACGTAACGTAGTGACATGTCAGTGTCTGCTCAGGCACCGTTTCGAAAAGCAATGTGTTCGATTATTTTGCGAGGTGAGGGTCATTTTTGAGCCTCTGCTTGACAAATCCCAAAACAGATATCATGGACATGATGTTGGACATACATCTTGCAACAGAATCATCAAAAGCACTCATGTACTTGAGTCCTATGGTGAATACATGTGACAGAATGGGTGAAGAAGTGTTTGAGCAAAATGATGATAAGAGTGAGCGAGTGACATAGTGTTAGAGGGAGTGCTAGTGATTGAGAGGATGAATGAATGAGTGATTGTGAGTGAGTGATTGTGAGTGAGTGATGGTGTGTGAGTGACTGATTGTGAGTGAGAGAGTGATTGTGAGAGAGTGATTGTGAGAGAGGAATTTTGAGTGAGTGATTGTGAGTGATTGAGTGAGTAATTGAGCGAGTGATTGGGTGAGTGATTGTGAGTGAGAGAATGATTGTGAGAGAGTGATTGTGAGAGTGATTGTGATAAAGTGATTGTGAGAGAGTGATTGTGAGTGAGTGAGTGAGTGAGTGAGTGAGTTGAGCGAGGGAGGGAGGGAGAGAGGGAGAGGAGGGAGGGATTGAGGAAGTGATTGAGAGAGGGATTGAGGGAAGTAGGGAAGGAGGGCGTGAGTACGTGAGGGACAGAGGGAGGGAACGCATGAGGGGCGGATGGAGGGACTGCATGAGTGAGTGAGTGAGTGAGTGAGTGAGTGAGTGAGTGAGTGAGTGAGTGAGTGAGTGAGTGAGTGAGTGAGTGAGTGAGTGAGTGAGTGGGTGGGTGAGTGGGTGGGTGGGTGGGTGAGTGAGGGAGTGAGGGAGTGAGTAAGGGAGTGAGTAAGGGAAGGAGAGAGGGAGGGAGGCAACGAGTGCGTGAAGGACGGAGGAAGGGAGTGAGTGCGTGAGGGACGGAGGGAGTAAATGCGTTAGGGACGGAGGGAGGGAAAGAAGGAGGGAGAGCGTGAGGGACGGAGAGTAAAGGTAAAAGGTAAAGGTGTGGTTTTATATAGCGACTTACACCCTTTGTCTGGGTCTCAAATCGCTTTACACTTTACCCCCTGATCACTGGGCATCTTGATCAATCCTCACTGGTCCCTCACAACAAACATAGTGACAGACATTTAAGACGCACAGTCAGGTACCAGCACCAACTCCGCTCCCTGGGGAGTATTCCAACCCGATGCTGGCGCTTTTGCCGCATACAAGGATTAATCGCACTACGTTTTGCCAACATTGCCCTCACAGGTACCCGGTTTTACTCCTGGGTGGGGAGAAGCAATGCGAGTTAAGCTTCTTGCTCAAGGATGCAACTCTGGGAACCGCGCAGCTTCGAGCGCCGTACCCACTGGCCGCAAGCGACTGTAGGTCCAGCGCGCGAACCACTCGGCCACAGAGCCCTGGGAGGGAGTGAATGCGTGAGAGACGACGGGGGGTAGGGCGGGAGAGAGGAAATGCGTGAGGGACGGAGGGAGGGACGGAGGAGGGGGGGGGAGGGACGGAAGAACGGAGGGAGAGAGAGACGAACGGACGGACGGAGGGAGAGAAGGACGGACGGACGGAGGGAGAGAAGGACGGAGGGAGGGAGGGAGTGGGTGAGGGATGAAGGAAGAGAGCGATCGAGTGAATGAGTGAGCAAATGAGCGACCGAGAGAGTGAGCAAAAAAACGAGAGAGACTGAGCAGGCAAATGCGAGCGGGCGAAAATGGCTAGAGCTTGAGTGGGTGAGCGTTGTAACCGAGTGGCAGAGGTTACTTTTTGTTGTTGTATTTAACTTCCAGAGCTAACCAGTAATCTTATCAGTCTTTCTACGTCTTGCTGTAGAAATTTCACCTCTCGCCCTCTCCACGCTGTTCTCAGGCACGTGCAGCCAGTGAGCGACATATCTTTACTTCTCTTTTCTGCAAATGAAGGTTGTCAAGTTCGAGGTAGATCACAACCTACGTCGTGGGACACAAAAACCGCACTCAATAGTACGCCGGGAAAACTTTTATATCATGGTTCATTTAGTTGAGACATACTTCTGCCTCGTTTTTGCCGTCGTCAGCTCCCATCTTGGGTGGTTAGCGTCTGGCGGCAGACATCAAATCTTGACAGTAGCTTCGAAACCCTCCTCCAGAAATAGGGATTTTATTTGGTGTGCGGCAGAGTCAATTGCCTTGCACTTTTCTGTCTTCCCTGTTCCTCGGGTCTGAATTTCCTCATCAAGATGGGCTGGCGTCCAGCGCCGTCTATCTCCCATGCTTGCACAGAAACATGGATTACTTCATCGTGGACTTCACCGCAAGCATTCGCCCAGACGTTCAGCAGCTCTTGAAAGTTGTTTTGACTCTAACATGTCATTTGGTGGGGGAAAATCGTTAAAAAGACCGCCGAGCACTTGGAGTGACTATGCTGTCTTCAGCGGAACTGGGAAGTCAGTCTGAAGTATTTCCAGTCACATCTCCACCCATCATCTCTCTCTCGTTCTTTCTCTCGCTCTACATCCGGTCGTCCACACGTCATTTCAAACGCATCTAGTCTCACCCAACCTACTCCATTCCACTTCCGGTTTATCTACAGAGATGTCTTGGCATGCTGAATATATGATAATACTCCAGTTTTATGCAAGGGTCACGGCCTTAAAGTTGTTTTGCTTCGTGCAAGTGCAGCGTTCCGCGATGCAGGGTTTCTTGGCTCTATCCTTGATAAGACGTTTCGATTGCATGGTCTCACCCCACCCACCCAGGGATAGACGAGGGTTTGCACGTGCAAAGATGAGGTTCAGTTCAGTTCAGTCTCTTAACCCTGAGATGGGTTGTTGAGGCACCACTGATGACTTTCGGACAATCTTCCTCCATCGATCTCTATCCTCTGTGGCTCGCTGTGAGTCAGCAAAAGTCAAGCCTGTCCACTCTTTGATGTTGTCTTCCCACCTCTTTCTCTGCCTGCCTCTCCTTCTCCCACCTGGTACGGTACCGTGCAGGATGGTCTTGGCCAGCCCACTGCCTCTTGACACGTGACCGTACCACTTCAGCTTTCTGCTTTTCACGATTGAGAGCAGGTCTTCGTAATGTCCAAATGCTCTCCTGATCCTGTTGCTGACTTCCTCATTCGTGACATGGTCTTTATATGAGATGTTCAGAATCTTGCGGTAGCATCTCATTTCCAGGGCTTGTATCCGTCTCTGCAGTCAGATGTGAGTGTCCAGGACTCGCATGCATACAAGAATACGGAGATGGCCAGCGTGCGCATGAGTCTGATCTTCGACGCGAGAGTGATATTTCTGTCACGCCATATTGGCTTCAACTTTGCCAATGCTGCTGTTGTTTGTGCTATCCTGGACAGTATCTCTGGTTTGGACCCTTCATCAGTCACAATAGAGCCCAGGTATTTGAAATTGTTCACAGCTTCCAGTTTTTGGCCCTTCACTTTGATTTCCATTTTGAGGCCCCGAGGGTTGTTCGTCATCACCTTGGTCTTCTCGGCACTGATCTCCATGCCATATGCCTGTGAGGTCTTGTCTAGGTGCTCGACAAGACTAGTCAGCTCCTCTTCACTTCCTGCTAATCCATCAATGTCATCAGCAAAACGTAAGTTGGTGATCTTTCTGCCACAGATGCTGATTGATCCTTCGTGGTCTGCTATGGCATCAGTCATTATCCTTTCGAGGAAGAGGTTGAAGAGTGTGCAAAGATGAGGTAAAGACTTTGAAAATAGTAGAGGGGTACGTAAGTTTCTGGATTGGTCGTCTGCGCATCTTGGTGCGAGGATGAGACTATAATGACAGGGGCGTAAATATGTGAAACTTGTATATCTAGGAACGGTTGACAGCATGAAATACTTTTGAAATACTCTCCTTCATTCATAGTCTCACCCCCACCCCCCACCCCCTCTCTGTCTCTCTCGAAGAGCCTCTAATCTCATGATAACAGATAGTTCACTATCTACAAATGACAAAATGAAAGAACTTAATATATTGCCTTTTCATAAGTATTTACAATTCAATAAATGTGTCTTAATGAAAAAAATTAATGATTGTGATGTGCCTGATTATTTGATAAACGTATTCCAACATTCAAATATTCGTGTACATAACTTTATAATACCACAACCTAGGATTGATTTGTTTAAACATAGCCTATCTTATTCAGGGGCTACTATGTGGAACACACTATCCAATTCTCTAAAAATTGCGAAATCTTTAGAGAAATTTAAATTGAAACTACATACTTTTCTTATGCAGTCATCCTATATACTTTCATCTTATTCTAAATTCACTTTGTGGCTATTTTCAACGTGGTATTTCGTTACCATGAATAGATTGTAACCTGTGTTATTGTGTGAATTTTGTGTGGGATAGAGGGTGGGTGGGTCGGTAGGGGTGGGGGATGGGATTGGATTTGTTTGTTTGTTTTCTTGTTTTAACAAGGGCTGGATGTAAGATAGGCAGTTATGCCTAATTCATGTATTTCCCTTGAAAAATAAAGTTTAATCAATCAATCAATCAATCAATCAATCAATCAATCAATCAATCTTTCTCTCTCTCTCTCTCTCTCTCTCTCTCTCTCTCTCTCTCTCTCTCTCTCTCTCTCTCGCTCGCTCGCTCGCTCGCTCGCTCGCGCGCGCGCGCGCTCCTTCTGTCTGTCTGTCTGTCTGTCTGTCTGTCTGTGTGTCTGTCTGTGTGTCTGTCTGTCTGTCTGTCTGTCTGTCTGTCTGTCTGTCTGTCTGTCTGTCTGTCTGTCTGTCTGTCTGTCTGTCTGTCTGTCTGTCTGTCTGTCTGTCTGTCTGTCTGTCTGTCTGTCTGTCTGTCTGTCTGTCTGTCTGTCTGTCTGTCTGTCTGTCTGTCCGTCTGTCTGTCTGTCTGTCTGTCTGTCTGTGTTTGTGTGTGTGTGTGTGTTTGTTTATTTGTTTGTTTGTTTGCACCATTCCAGTTATCTTCATGTTTAAAAAACCTAGGACATTTTTCTCTCACGTTGTGCTTATGCTTTCCAGCGACATTTCGGGGATCACCGTGGAAAACTATTTCGCCGACCAGTATTCCTGTATACTACATTGTTTTAGCTGCCTCGTTTCGATTCATTCGTCAGCGTGTTGTTGTTGTTGCTATTGTCGTTTTGTTTTGATTAGTAATCTTGCAAGATTGAAAAAACAACCTGGAACTGTTCCCTTTCAATTTCCTACTTCGACAATCAGGCTTAGTAGAGGCAAATAGTATGCATCCATTTTGTGTTTAACTTTTCTTTATCAAGCGTCATAATCCGTCAGACACAACACTTCCATCACCATCACCACTACCCGCAACCTCTGTCCCAGTCCTCACTCCTGCCTTTGCTCTTATCTCTGTCTGAGTCTCTGCCTGCCTCTGCTCGTGCTAGCCTCTTCTCCCCAGTCCAGTTATCTCATCTTCTCTAATAGTCAGGAGCTTTGTGCACAGAGAGAAGTCGGTAAGCAACCATCCTGTGGATTAACCCTACTGGCGCCGACATCCGCAGGACACAAAGGAGTTGGGGCTTCCTAGGATCCGCGGAGGGACCGCCCGGTGTCTGGAGTCCGTGTAGGCACGTTTTCGCTCTAGTGCTATGCGAGACAACAAAAGCTGCCTCCTGAAGATCTCCCACATGCCAGCCTTCGGTCCCTCTCTCTCTCTCCCAGTCCGCATTTGCCGGACTCAAGCCAATATTTTCAATGTCATGAAACTCCTTCTTCACCAGCTAAAGCCCTCCGCCGACTTCAAACGAGAGAAAGCATTTTTTGACTGGCCAAGACTCAGTCTGAAAACACCCGAAACCAAAAGAGTTCGTCACTTTCATCTCGAGCACTCGTGGAGTTCAAGGAATTTCTACTTTTGAAAAGAAAATCGCATCCATCTGGAGGTGTTTGAACTTAGCAGGTTCATGTATACAAGCCTTGCTTCTTCAAGCCAGTTCTCTCCACAACTTCTCGAGTGGCTCTAAATTCTCACCTCAGCAAGAAGGTCAGGCCATCCGCCCAAGCCAGAAATGCGGGAACCGGAAAAGGGCCCAACCAAACCAACGATCGAACCACAGCCTCCGTCTCAGCGTCCGCTACAAAGGGTCCCATGATGGACGGGGCGATCTGAACCAATAAATCCCGAGCAAGGCTTCGCCCGCCCCCCCCCCCCCCCCCTCCCCCCCCCCCCCCCTTCCTTTGTCCAAGGGCGAGCGAAGAGAAGATAGGGGGCTGCCAGCACTGAGGGTTGATGCTGATGGAGATTTACGGGCAGACACTCGCGAAGTCGAAGCGAGCAGTTTCCTCCCCGCCTTGGCGTTCTTTGTTCCCTGCCCCAACACGTCCGCAGTCACCCATGTACGCGACTGCCTGTACAAATTGCCTCCCTCCCATAAATCTCCTCTGTCCGAACAAAACTCGTTTCCCCTGTAAATGTGTTGATGGGAACAGACTCTTTCGTCTTGCATTATAGGGCGTGTAGGGGGCAAAGACGAACAGAGATTAAATATGGCATCTCATGCAGAGTCAGAATGATAGAATGTGATGATTGATGACACCTTCGCAAGTAGAAATACAAACTATTCGACTTGACACTCGAAATCCATCAGACACATCTCTAAACGTTTGGAGCGTACAGTTAGGATGAATAGGCCTGTATCTGTTTATACCCATATTACGGTGCCCAGAATTCTAAATATTTTCAAACATAATCAGTGATCAGAACTCATCTAAGGCAAAACAACTATGTTGATTTGATGTGCTATCTGAACGCGGACAGAACTTTACTTCAAGATATAATGCACCAAATGATTTGAATTGAAGAAATAATCTCATATTTTGAGGTTACAGCAGATAAACTGTTGCACATCGTTCAAAGTCATTTTGGTTTGCAGGGATTGAAGCCTTTCTGAAAATGAATCGGCATGAAAGCTGGGTGCCAGAGGCTTTTTCTCCTCTATTCAACATGGAACCACTCTTGGACACTCAGCTGCATCAGAGGAGTGAGCAGATGGTAACGTAACACATGGAGACGAAATGGTGGTGAGCTTTGTGGGGAGTTTGAGGGGTGGGTGGGTTTGGTCAATTATGTATAATGATAAGTGTGCCCCAACATACTTTTTTTTAAATAGCATACAACTTATATGTCTGCTGCACTTGCCAAAATGTAGACAGTATATCGTGGTTGGAGAGATAAGTATACAGGTATCACTCAGACTGTCAGAGTAAAAAAAAAGATTTATTACAGAAAAGCTTTGATGTAGTAACAATGAATTAAAAATGCATTAGACACAAATAACAAAACGACATATTTCTTACTGTAGACTGTCTATCTGGAATAATATAAGCATGTTTGGGACAGATCTTTGGAAGCCAATGAAATGTCTTAAGTGCTGAGGTTTTTCAACCTTAAGAATAAAATCTACAGACATTCCTCCCTCTTACTTCAATATTCCTAACCTCTCTCCCTTTCGCCGAGGACCAGAAATGCACAATATAAAACTTATCTCTGAGGTCAAGCCACAGAAGGTCAAAGCCGAATGGTCATCACAGACCTGTGCGTCCAGTCGATGAAGGGCACATTTGACCATGGCCGCGCGCCAGCTGGCCAGAGACAAGTTCGGACCATCATGAATTATGGACGCCAATGGCCCTGGAGCCTTCAGTGACCGCTGTCCGTCTGCCTGGACAGTAACAATGTCAAACACGAGGACAAACCTTATCACAGTCCAGGAGAGTTATGTGCGGAAGTGCGAGGCGTGGAGGTACCACAGACCGTTTTTCAAGGCTCCAGCTCCGAGGCGGCAGCACCATCGAGCATTCACACCCGTGCGCTGACCAAGGTCTGGCGAGAGGCGGAAATCACGCTGTCCATTCTGGTATGATCATTCTATGCTTGCGCTTCAGCCCCGCGACGAGTCATGATATGCCAGCCTTTACACATGCGTCAATGGTTGCGCACTTCGTAGGATGAACTGCGACGCATTCGTGTGAAATCAGAACTAAGAAGTGGTCATCAAAATCTACGCTTTCACAGACTGGTAAGTATGCAGACGGAGACATAGGAGCATAAGGTAAATGCGCCAATTACTAAACGGACATTTGCACGAAGTTAGAACTTCTCGTTTCTAGTTTGCCTCCACAAAATTTCAAAGAGATGTGCGCATTCGGATACCCTGTTGTGTGCACTCAGCACATCTTTAAGTTGCATTAACCTTGAGACCTACGACGGACCTGCCTAGTGACAAGACTAATCAACACTAGGCATCAATGAAGGCAACCAGACTGGCTCATTCCAGTCCTAAGCATCCTACTGCGAGCAGATCGTGCGCTGCGATACACGAGGCAAAAATCGCTCCCACAGCAGGTATTCCGCTACCCGAAAGAAGGGAAGAGGAACTGCAAGCCAAACGGAATGAGAGAGCGATGCGCATGCTCCGCCTGTTCCACGTGGTTCGTGACACCAGGCAAGGGAGGTAATCGGGTCGTGGCTGGACAGGGAGCGGATGGCGCCGTGCTTTATCAGGTAGCGCCCTGGTTCGATGTGAAGCTAGAATGACAGCTAATTAGATCAGACTCGTGGCGACCATCCCGCTACTCGGCCTTGACCCTTGACCTCACGTGCCAGAATCCCTGGCGACCTCCATCGTCAGACGCAAGGCCTACTACATCAGCACTGATTACATATGGGTGATCGCCATAAAGATGGTCGCCTCTGGAACGTCAGTCAGAGAGAACCTGAGTTGCATGAATAAGAAGTCAGCACCAGCTTCGCGGTTTCATTCCTTGTTTCACAAGTATATGGCAAGCCATGCAATGTTCAGTTTCAATAACTCAAACAAAAAGCATCATCTTCATCGTCGTCGTCGTTGTTGCTGTCATCGTCTTCGATGTCGACGTCGTCGTCTTCGTTAACATCAACGACAACAGCAAAAGAAGGAACGACAGCAGCATTAACAGCAGCAGCAGCAACAACAACAACAACAACAACAAAAACAGGAGCAACATCGTAAGTGATGATGACTGACGTATTGATGGTTTTGATTAGGTACCTAAAGGCCTCCTCACACATGGACAGATTTCTGGCAACAATGCAGTTTCCACGGGAAATATCACGCTTGTAAGTCGCAAAACATGTTTTGGGCGTACTCAAACGTGACAAATTTCTGCCAACAATGCAGTTTCCACAGGAAATATCACGCTTGTAAGTCGCAAAACATGTTTTGGGCGTACTCAAACGTGACAAATTTCTGCCAACAATGCAGTTTCCACAGGAAATATCACGCTTGTAAGTCGCAAAACATGTTTTGGGCGTACTCAAACGTGACAAACTTCTGCCAACAATGCAGTTTCCACGGGAAATATCACGCTTGTAAGTCGCAAAACGTTTTGGGCGTACTCAAACGTGACAAACTTCTGCCAACAATGCAGTTTCCACGGGAAATATCACGCTTGTAAGTCGCAAAACATGTTTTGGGCGTACTCAAACGTGACAAATTTCTGCCAACAATGCAGTTTCCACGGGAAGTATCGCGCTCGCGAGTCCCAAGCGCAGTGTGGTGTCGAGTGCCTGCCCAATAGAAATAGTTGGGGTTTGTTTTTTACGTGTTCGTCGGAAACTTCCTCGAATAGCCAATTAGATGCGGTCCTGCTTGTGGCATAGTGATGACCTAATGACGGCCTAGCCTCACTCAGAGACTTCTGTGGATTCTGTTACTTCATCTGTCAGTTGTAGGATGTCCTGACGCCTAAATATACATTTCTAGTAAATTTCTGCATCACGGTATCTTTCTAATGTGTGCAGTTTATTGCGAAAAGCCTGTTGTCGGCACAAGGTGCGCAGCTGACTCAACCGAGTTTGAAGAAAATCAAACACGCACACAAACACACACACACACACACACACACACACACACACACACACACACACACACACACACACACACACACACACACACACACACCGTGTTGAACGACTGGGTGGAGAGCAGAGTTAAAAACGGATCTAGAATGCGATTTCACGTCAAATAGTTTTTTCTCTCTTTGTTTGTGGGGAACTGGTTGTAAATCGAAAGGGATACCAAAATATCACTATGAGCATGATGTTACGGGGAAAGCTAAAAAGACGTCTATCAACACAGTCTAGTGTAATACACGTGTCACAAGGCTTGTTCAGGAGGAGCAGCACTGCGAAGCGCTGAACAGCGCTGCACGTGTTTCACTCCTGAACAGCAATTTTGGGGCGTGATTCACTCAGCGCTGTGCATCACAGAAAAGCACGCATCCGAGGTGATTCACACGATTTTCAAAATGGCGTCTTCGATCCCATACTGGCCGTCGATGCGTAAAATAACCCCCAGAAACATCATGTGGAACGGGCTTTATTTGCCCCAAGCGCTCTGTAGCCTATGCGCGAGTAATGGCAAGTATGGATGATACGGTAGTGGACTTTATTAGTGCAGAATACATTTAAACGTGCATAAGCGATGTCTGTGGCAAAGAAAACACTTTCTTCGCGTCTAGCAACACATTATGCGGCGCAGAAGATTTACCTCCCTTTTAACAAGTGAAGCGCTGCACTAAATCTGTAGGCGTTCACGAGAGGCAAAGAGCGCTCAATTACCAACATGAAGCGCTCATGCAGCGCTTCGTACTCCTGATCAAGCCTACAGTGTTATCGTTGTTGACTACCACGTGGTTGACCCGGGTTCATGTCCAGGTCGTTGACTTCGTTTTGCCGGATACAAAGAAAATGTGTGTCCTTTCAACAAAACTTGCCACGTGTGAGGAGGCGTTTATTTCTTGGTAAACATACAGCCATGATATCACATTACAAATGTGCATCAAGTAATTTCTGCAGGACTGCAGTGGCTCCAGCTATCCGGCTCTAGCAACGACAAGTCGTCATGCAAGGGCTTGTCTTCTGGTCTGACAGCGCTACATAGTAAGGAAAAGTCATCAAGCCCCGCACAGCGTGAAGACAGCAACTTCCGGCAATAGGACTGGGTCCATTTCCTGTGTCTCTAGAGCCACTCGGCTCTTGTATAGAAGTGAATGGTCCTGGTTTCCCACCCATCTCTGTCTCCTCTGCGCCTGGAATGAGATTACTTTTCCCCAGAGAGTCACATACAAAATCGTTTTCTGCACATTCTACACATTCAGCGTGGCTGAGACTATAGTATATCTCTGTGTTCAGAATGCATTCTACACTGAGAATGTTGTCTTTGAAGCCGCGGTTGCAGAGGATAGGTCAATCAAAAATGTCCTTTGTTCATTCGGATCCTGTTGTAACCTTAGATGTGGTGTACACAATCACAATCATAAGAGTTTTGCTCAGAATCACTTTAACGTTTACTTTCAGCACGTAAACATGATCAGCGTTATATTTTTAAAAGGTCACGGGTCGGTCGAAATTTTATCCTTTTTTGGTTTTTAAAAAAGTAACTTTTTGACAAACTCTGACAACTCAATCGCATGTACGGACAAGTAGGCTTTCAAGTGCTTTTCGTGAGATTGGCCCGACTCGATCCACACTGAGCCAAACCCATTTTCATTACAAGCAGAAACGGAGCCTTTAGAAACTAAGCGTGAGAAAAACATGCATTACGTTTATTGGATTCGCTCTCAAGAAGCGACCCCGTGGTAACCCAAGACCACCGAGTGGCGCCGACACAGACTGGGCGGAGATTGACGGAAAATGGAAGACCACGTCTGTCTCCGACCCAATCTTGGAGCCTGGCTGGCCCGGCTGTCTGCCGGACGCTGCCCTCGGAGTTGAGGCGTGGTGGTGCAGGGTGGGGAGTGGGGTAAGGGTGGGGTGCGCCCGACATCCCCAGACCCAGACTGGGGCAGCTCTTCCTGAAACAATGAGGTCGCTTGTGCGCGCACGTCTTGCTAGAAGCCTCTCGGCGTCTGCCTAGTACCCCGGAAGTGCTGTGACGTCATATCAAGTCACACCGAGTCATCACAAGTCAGAGACAATGGAGAGTTTGTTAAGAAAATGCTTTGTCCTTCTGAGACCTTCCTTTATCTCTACCCTCAAATCTTTGATAACCTACGGCGAAATAAGTTTTCTAGTTCCATTATGAAGATGGATGTGTGATGCGACAAGTGCGTAATATCAATGAACATGGTGGGTTTTGAATAAAAGTCGTATACACGAAGTAAGTGGAGGGGGGAGGGGGGGGAGAGGGGGAGGGGAAAGGGGGGGGGAGAGGGGGGAGGGGTGGGGGGGCAAGCATTTCTCTGAACGATTGGGGGTAGATTCCATTACTAAGTTGATTTTCCTATCAATTCCTGACTGTTTTTAAGAGAAGCGGTTTCGACCTATCAAAATGGATTTGCAAGACGTACAACCACAACTGTGACGTGGAAGCCAAGAATAGCAAGGACAATGGAGTCACTCTCTCTGGAACTCTGCGCGTTAACGAACTGCCGCACCTGAGAACTTCGCCCATAGCTACCTGAGATGAGATAACAGTCCGTGTTTGGCCGAAAACCACGCAGTAAATTGTTTATCGACCCCTAGAGGGGCTGCATGTCTCGTGTTTCGCACCCATTTCTATCCACGCTTGTTCTTCAAACAAACCCGAATCTCTAGTTTCCAGCAGACTGCCTTGGCCAGGCTCAGCGATTCTGCGCGGACAAAGTTCCGTCCATTCTGGACATCGGTTCCGCATCAGGCCGTGCTGATATCAATATTTTGACAAGATCTCCTTTCTAAAATTTCCCATAACAATTCTCCTTCCTCTCCTCTCCCTCACTGCCCCCAACCCTTCTGTCCTCTTCCCAAATTTCACACAACCCTTGCCCTCCCCCCCCCCCCCCCCCCCTTCCCGGTAGACTGGGGGTAAGAACAGACCCACCGCGTCTCCTCAAGTGGTTCGTAATAACGAATAACTAGGGAGATGGAGACGGGATTCGCTCTTACTCTATACATCTCTAGTTAATTTCGTGATCAATGGCCTTACATAGCCTACAAAACTGGCAGGCCGTAAACTTCCATTCATTATTGCATCATCATACGACTTTTGGTTCTACTCTGGTTCTCTTCATGTCTTTTTCCCTCGTACTAGTCTAACACGTGCTCATGACATTTCTAATGAAGACATACTTGCATTACTTTTCATGACTGTGTACATTTAACGATTCTGGCATAAAAATATCCAAGCTACTCTCTTTCAGAGAAAAACCATAATATATGGTTTGTTTCATTATTTTGGCAGTCCAACAGGAGGCAGGAGGACAACATCATTCCACCGCTGCCATCATCATCATTGGCAGCACCAGCAACACCATAGCAACGTAAGCAGCAGCATCTAAGACCATGCTGAATCGAGCAACAAGAACAAACAGACATGATAATGAGATTAAAAGACAAAACGAACGCGTCAAAGTAAATAAAGACTACCTACCGAATTTGTTTAGTTTAAAAACGTCCAGTTCCCCTTAAATATGACAGAGACCTCAAGGCACTGGTGATATTTCGACCTCGCGGACCATACATTGTTAACTGCCACAGAGAGAGAGAGAGAGAGAGAGAGAGAGAGAGAGAGAGAGAGAGAGAGAGAGAGAGAGAGCAGACAGCTAGTGGTGGACGTGTTGGAGTTTGCTAGGCCGCCATACTTGTTATTCTGCCTATCTCCCTGTGACTAGACAAACAGCGGAAGCTGGGAGAACTTCCTTTGGTTCTGCCCATAGATCAGGGCCCAGATGGTCTCGAGATAAGAGGATCTGCAGTACTGGTATAGCGTTAAAGACCAGACCTGCTGAAAAACGAGCACTCAGCAGACATACGGACGTGGCTCACATATAATCAGTCCTGCTGAAAAGATCCATCTTCCCTTTACGGGATTGAATAGCAAGATCAACTCGTTACAGGAAAAGAGGTTTTCCCCCTGCAGGTTCTACGTGGATTGAGATAAAACCTTTCATTAATATTACAGCGGCTTTGCAACAGAAGGCAAAGAAAAGGAGGGATGCTTGCTTTAGAGCAGTGACTCGACCTTTTCACTCACGACCTTCCTGGTAGAGTGGTTTTTCCATTAATGATCAGGTGGTCTGTTGACAAATTATCTAAAAGAATCATGTGAATATAATGTAGAACGTGTATTCCCTAGAAGTGGAGTCTTAGCTGCTGCTGGAAAGAGACTGTTTAATATTCCCGTCTGTTCAATCATATACATGTACAAGTACACTGTTAGCTGCAGAGAAGACGTGCTTTTAAAGTTCAGCCAGCTTTTATCAAATCAGTCCAGGAATTAAATCTACACTCAGGCGTGGTGAATACTTGGATGACTGAACGTACTTGAAACGGATAACCCTCGCACAATCTGTTACCGTAGTTGTTCTTTTTAACGCAAGGGTTCCTTTTAAAATGTTTTTGCGAACTTTTTTTAAACATTACGCTGAGTTCACCTATAAATAGTAGTAAATATATCTTGCAGTAATCAGTTTCCACTCTCTTACAAATACAACCACGAATAATGCAGCTAGCACCGATTATCGGGCGGATCAACCACAGCCAGAGCGTTGACGACAACTTGGATTTAACTGAAGAGCTGTCCATCGCTCCTCAAGATGGACAGAAGCAACAACATCAACAACCAATGACATCCTACTCGCAGCAGTCAAAGATGTGTCTGAACAAGCGGGCTAAAGCAAATTAGATTATGAAATTGTTTCCACTTAATCCTGTGTTATAACGAGTTATATCGTCCGCGCGGTAATCTGTTGGATACGCGCGCAAACGCGCGTGCACGCACACAAACAAACAAACAAACAAACACGCACAAACACGCACACACACACACACACACACACACACACACACAGAGTGCAAACACACAGCAGAGAGAGAGAGAGAGAGAGAGAGAGAGAGATTGATTGATTGATCTCTTTATTGCGGCCGACGACCCGTCAAGAAGATAAGACTTACATTTTGTACAAACGTAAAAGCAGAACATGGTATGTACATACGTAGAATTGTTACAGTAATGAAATAGCTATAAAATATCGCATAATTTAACAAGAAAGCTGCATACTCGCACAGTAATTGTAGAGACAAATGGCTAATGGTGCACATCAGCCATCAATGTCTATTTGACAGTTTGGAGAGTTAAATTACCAACAAGGGGAAGAACATAACTCATAGTGCTCAAAACATTTCAGTCTATACACTCTTCACAGCATGGCACACTCATCGACAGTGTATTTGGTGCATCACGAAACACACGATTTGTGTACTGTTTTGTATGCATGACATGTTGTATATTCATTGGTAAAATTACACATAATTATTATCGGAATTTATTGCACAGAGAGAGAGAGAGAGAGAGAGAGACAGAGACAGAGAGAGAGAGAGACAGAGAGAGAGAGAGACAGAGAGACAGAGAGACAGAGAGAGACAGAGAGAGAGAGAGAGAGGGAGAGAGAGAGGGGGGTGATTTTATCTCGGCCTAAGACCAAGCTTGGCCATATGAGCATACATCAGGTTAAAACATTCAGGTTTTCATATGTACAGAAATGTTAAAATATATATTATATTACGGCCATTGAAATGGCATGAATAGCATATTCATACATCGTCGCGGATATGATCACCGCCTCTGTGTCAGAAACACTTCTATACCAGTTGGTGGAGAGAGAGAGAGAGAGAGAGAGAGAGAGAGAGAGAGAGAGAGAGAGAGAACGAACGAACGAACGAATGATTTATTGCGTAGGCCGCCGGCCTGTTGCAATTTACATGCATTAAATCGGCACATAATAAGCAATGGGGTGGGGGGTAGGGGGTTCAAGACTGGTGACCAGTCTTGTCCGAGACGCGAAAGCGATTTCAGTCCCGATATGCACGAGAGTCTCAACACACAAGCTATTACGTCTTTCGTGTTCTCAGCTTACGCTGGCTCCGTGTCAGGTTTGGTCGGTCTCCTTCTCGACGGCCACTGTCGCGATGGTCGTGACTAGCTGGGGGCATGAATGGTGGACGGACTTGTGGAGGGACTTGCATGGGCCCTCCAGGAGGGGCAAGCCTGTCTTCCAATTGAGCACGGGGCAGAGGGAACTGGGCATCAGCGCTGACTGCATCACAGCCGTCGTGCCTCCCCGTGCTTGTCTCTGATGTGATCTCGGCTTGCATTTGTCTCAATGACCGAATTACCTCCCTCACCGAAGGTGGAAGGTCTTCATCGGGGGTAGTGTCGGCTCGGGCGTGGGCTGGTGACGGCTGATCGTTTGTGACATCACAGTCAATTTTCTCAGCTGTTTCTGGGCGACAGTCTCGAACTTCATCCTGGTTATTTGGCGGAAGGTCAGAGGTCACAGATGGATGTTCACCCTGGGTTGTGCACTGGAATTCCGCAGCGATGTCAGCAGAGGCATACGGATTACTTTCATCCTGCAGTTTAAGTGGCTCAGAGGACTTAGAAGACGGGTAAGTAGCGCTTTTAAACTCACGGTGTTCACGGTGTTTTTGAGCCCGCTGCCTGTCACGTCGCATCTGTGCCGGCGGCTTCCTCCTCCACCTGTGCTGTGCGTTGTCGTACGGCAATGGCTGACCCTTCGTAAACCGTAGTACGACGACCGTTTGGCTCTCTGTACCGTCCACCCTCCATGAGGATAAGGTCTCTGTAGCCAACAGTGAAACTATAGCACATTCTGCAGCGGCTGGGAGTCCAGTAACTGGCATTTTGCTCCACTAGTAGTGTGGTAGACGCAGAAATATCGAGAGCGAAGGGAAGCGCGTCCGTCCTGCTCGGCTGACCAGAGCAAAGTGAGAGAGAGAGAGAGAGAGAGAGAGAGAGAGAGAGAGAGAGAGAGAGTTAAAATGTACAACCGTATACACAACTGTGACAAGGTGATTTAAAATCCAGAAGGAGTTTAACAACAGGTTCTGTAAAAATCTTTATGTATAATTTCTCGTGCTTAAAAAGCAGTCTGCAGCTGCTTGAGCATCTTTAATACAACAACATACATTAAACATCATCTCAAGCAACTTGTCTCTGGACGCCGAACTAAACAAGCGCATTGGCAAAGCCGCAACATCACTGGCCCGCCTCGGAAAGCGTGTCTGGGACAACTCCATGCTGACAACAAACACCAAGATGAAAGTCTACCAGGCCTGTGTTCTCAGCACGCTCCTTTACGGAAGCGAAGCGTGGACCCTGTATTCCCGCCAAGAACGCCGGCTCAACACCTTTCACATGCGTTGCCTCAGAAGGATCCTGGGCATCAGCTGGCAAGACCGCATCCCCAACAAGGACGTACTGGCGCAAGCAGGTATTCCCAGCATGTTCGCCATGCTCAGCCAGAGACGACTTAGATGGCTGGGCCACGTCAGGAGGATGGACCACGGCCGAATACCCAAAGATGTGCTGTACTGCGAGCTCGCCACGGGATCCAGACCTGCAGGAAGACCTCTCCTCCGCTACAAGGACGTTTGTAAACGTGACATGACGGCGGGAGGCATCAACCCAGCAGACTGGGAAACGGTGGCCTCTGACCGCAACAGCTGGAGACACGCCGTCAAGACTGGCATCCAGGCCAGCGAGAGGAGGAGACGGGAGCAGTGGGAGGAGAGGAGAGAACGCAGACGACAGAGGATAGCGTCGGCATCTACAGTGCCACGCCAAGACTTCACTTGCGACAAGTGCAACAGAGCATGCGGCTCAAGGATCGGGCTCTACAGCCACAGAGCACGCTGCCGCTCATCCCCGGACTGACCAAACCTGGCGCACACTCCATAGTCTCACGAGACTGACGGATGCCAACAACATTAAACATTGTTTGGTTAAGGTAAAGTGTTCTTTGTTAGCGTAGTAGTTTGTTTCACTTCCTTTTCTTCTTTACAGTCCATTCGCATTATCAGGTGGATGTTCTAATTTCTCGAGACGCATTTTATACGCATAATATACATACATTGCGACATCACGTGTTTTTCTTTTGTCACATCCATCCATTAGCTGTGCCTCACATCTATATTTTAACTTCTGTATATGTTTAAGAATATATTTCTTTCTGAGGTCATTATATACGTGACAACGCAATAGGAAATGACTTTCATCCTCGGTTTCCTTGCAGAATGGGCAGTCTCTATCCGGGCTTTGGTCTGAACTCCTCATATTCGCTTTGAGGGCATTGTTTCTTAGTCGGAATCTGACAAAAGCATCTCTGAACTTTTTGATGTTTATAAAAGTTAGGTAGCTTTCACAATGAAATTTCCGTTTGAAGGAACTATAAAAAATGAAACGATCACTGCTCGCAAGTTGCGAGTTCCAGTTTTGACGGTAACTGTCACATAATCTCTGTTTGAGTGATTTGATGAAGCCTTTATCATTACTTGTCCCGCTGTTCAACCACACGTAAGTAAAACCATGTTTTGCTAAACACAGTTCGACAAATTTAGTCCAGTTGAACTTATCAAGGACATTTTCCTTCCGTAACATCAAATACGCCTGTTTGGGCAGCCTGTCAGTTGGCATCTTACACAGTCTAAGCCAATATTTCACTGCACGTACTAAAGTATTTATGTATAAAGGGTATCTACTCAATTCGCCATGACACATCGTGCTGGATGATTTAACGTCAACATTTATGAACCGTTTACATGCAAACAGATGGGCTCTTTCTATGCACAGTCTTCTATCCAGTCCCCACAGCTGCGAGCCACAGAGCAAGGAAGGTTGCACCTGGGCATCATATAATCTGAAAAAATCGTATTAAGAGTGTTAAGACTCCACATGGTTCAAAGTATTTGAACTGTTTTCTTCTTGGCTTTCCCCACTTGGAGGTCAAGGGCAAAAGCTACAGACAGCCTGGTTGTGAATACAAAACCCAGGTATTTATATTGGTTGACTACCTCCAATTCTGTGCCTCCCAGGTTCCACCTTTCGCGTCGGGCCAGGAATCCTCCCTTCCGAAATACCATTACTTTTGTGTTTTTTTGTGTTTATGGCTAGGCCAAGTTCACCAGACACGTAGTACAGATTATCAATTTGACGTTGCAACCCTGCTGGTGTGGTGGAAAGGAGTACAACATCATCTGCATAAAATAGTGAAAAAATCTCTACCGACCCTGGCAAAAGTTGCACACCATGTCCCCCACGTCTGCGGATATACTCTGCAATGTATTCCATTAATAGGCAAAAAATTATCGGGGACTCATTTGCCCCCTGCCTTACTCCAATTGGACAATCAAAAGTATCAGACAATGTACCATTCCATCTCACACAGATTTGTACGTGTAAATATACAGCTTTTAGCATATCCAAGAATTTGGTTGAAAGACCCAATTTTCCCAAAACTGTCCAGAGGCAACACCTGTCCACAGAGTCAAAGGCCTTCTGGTAATCAACAAAAGCTACATACAGTTTTCCTCGTCCCCTCCCATTCCCGTGCTTGACAGCCATGCAATGAAGTGTAAATATATGGTCTATGGTTGAATGATCCTTTTGAAATCCTGCCTGCTCGTTACAGAACTTGCTATTCTTCTCTGCCCAGTCTCGTAGGCGACTTGTCAGAACAGACAT
>JAWQFJ010020301.1:0-27500 GCA_034096865.1 Theodoxus fluviatilis | reverse complement strand
TGTGTGTGTGTGTGTGTGTGTGTGTGTGTGTGTGTGCATGTGTGTGTGTGTGTGTGTGTGTGCGTGTATGTATGTGTGTGTACCTGTGTGTGTGTGTGTGTATGTATGTGTGTGTATGTGTGTGTGCGTGCGTGTGTGTGTGTGTACGTGTCTGTACTTGTGTGTATGTGTGTGTGTGTGTGTGTGTGTGTTCGTGTGTGTGTGTGTGTGTGTGTGTGTGTGTGTGTGATTGATGATGGTGGTGGTGGTGGTGGTGATAATGAAAGTGGTGGTGGTTGTGGTGTTGTGGTGGTGGTAGTTGTGGTGTTGTGGTGGAGGTTGTGGTTGTGGTGTTGTGGTGTTGTTGTGGTGGTGATAATGAAAGTGGTGGTGGTGGTTGTGGTGTGGTGGTGGAGGTGGTGGTGATAATGACGGTGATGGTGGTGGTTGTGGTGGTGTGGTGGTGGTGGTGGTTGTGATGGTGGTGGTGGTGGTGATGATAAAGAAGTTGGTGGTGGTGGTTGAGGTTGTGGTGTTGTGGTGGTGGTTGTGTTGTTGTGGTGGTGGTGATGATGGTGATGATAATGACGACGACGACCCATTCGTGCATGCATTAATGGGTCAATAGCTTTTCTTTCACACGCATTATCCAAAACACGCACTGCCATTTCGGGAACAAGTGTAATGGAGTAAAAAAGAACGATAGAATCCCTGTCAGATTCTGTCAAAACCAATTCAAGATTACACACAAATGCACAGAGGACTGTTTATTCAGAGCACAATGATTACAACTCATGGTCTGTGCATGTAGAAAAAAAAAGAAAGGCTGAACATGAATTCAACAGAAACAACACTTTGGTTCTAAAAACTGTACACTACCTTATTCAGTCTGTACACATTTGTTTCTTATGCGGCATTTGCATGTTTGATGAAACAGGCAAACTTATTTCATGAAACAACAAACTTGTATTCGAATGTCAAGCTCTCAAATTAAGTGATTACCTGTGTCATGAATTGCGCGAGTCAGTTTTGCTTTTTTCATGATATAGACAACACTTTTGGTCGTTTCACGAAAAGAGCAAGTGCATTGCTTTATTCATGAAATAAACAAAACCATGGAACGAGCAATTAAACAAATTCATCGTAATGCGTGCAAGGACTGTATCTCATTCTAACCATCAAGCACTATTATTTATCTACGTCCACAGAACCTCTTAAGAACTTTGTTACACACTTGTGCTTTTTGCACATACAGAGGCCACCAGCATTCTCATACTATTTGCTTTTGTTTCACAGGGAAAGTGCAACGCATTTCACCCAACATATCTAAAGCAGTTACTAGAAATGGCGTAATGTTAAAAAGTGTGGGACAGAGGATGAGGCTGCCTGAAGCACGTTAGATCCAGCGCCCTTTGCTGTCATGACCTCTCGTGTGCTGCAGGCTGGCCACAACCTTCCTCATCAACTTCAAGCAGGAAGCTGACCTTCTTTCGGAGTGTCGAAAATGCTCAGAAAGTGATAGTGATCGTCCATGAGAGTAACGGCGAAGTGCTTCAGTGGACATCCCTTGCAGTCTCTCCTGCACGCACATACACGGGTCGAATTGAGTAAGTACTCAAATTTGCATCTGGTTCTAGATAGGAGTAAATGCATGTTTGAGTGAGCGAGCGAGCGACTGAGTGAGCGAGTGAGCGAGCGACTGGATGAGAGAGCGAGCGACTGGATGAGAGAGCGAGCAACTGGATGAACGAGCGACTGGATGACCGAGCAAGCGACTGAGTCAGCGAGTGAGCGACTGAGTGAGTAAACAAACAAACAAACAAACAAACATACAAACGCATTAATAAACGAATGAATACATGAATAAACAAATCATGAACGTATGAAAGAATGAATTGATGAGTCAGGCCTTACGACGTATCATTCTGTTTAGGCTATACATGGCCATAAACTACATAACCACACGTGCCGGTGAGAACAATATAAAATGAAATCTCATTTGCCTAGCTCATAGCGTTTGACGAATTTTGTAGGGACATGAGGTGGGTATATTCTTACTCCCAACACACAGGGACACTGCAAGTAGGAACAAGAGGTGGGTGTATTCTTACTCCCAACACACAGGGCCACTGCCAGTAGGAACAAGAGGTGGGTGTATTCTTACTCCCAACACACAGGGCCACTGCCAGTAGGGACAAGAGGTGGGTGTATTCTTACTCCCAACACACAGGGCCACTGCCAGTAGGAACAAGAGGTGGGTGTATTCTTACTCCCAACACACAGGGACACTGCCAGTAGGAACAAGAGGTGAGTGTATTCTTACTCCCAACACACAGGGACACTGCCAGTAGGAACAAGAGGTGGGTGTATTCTTACTCCCAACACACAGGGACACTGCCAGTAGGAACAAGAGGTGGGTGTATTCTTACTCCCAACACACAGGGCCACTGCAAGTAGGAACAAGAGGTGGGTGTATTCTTACTCCCAACACACAGGGCCACTGCAAGTAGGAACAAGAGGTGGGTGTATTCTTACTCCCAACACACAGGGACACTGCCAGTAGGAACAAGAGGTGGGTGTATTCTTACTCCCAACACACAGGGCCACTGCAAGTAGGAACAAGAGGTGGGTGTATTCTTACTCCCAACACACAGGGACACTGCCAGTAGGAACAAGAGGTGGGTGTATTCTTACTCCCAACACACAGGGCCACTGCCAGCAGGAACAGGAGGTGGGTGTATTCTTACTCCCAACACACAGGGCCACTGCCAGTAGGAACAAGAGGTGGGTGTATTCTTACTCCCAACACACAGGGACACTGCAAGTAGGGACAAGAGGTGGGTGTATTCTTACTCCCAACACACAGGGCCACTGCCAGTAGGAACAAGAGGTGGGTGTATTCTTACTCCCAACACACAGGGACACTGCAAGTAGGAACAAGAGGAGAGATGAGGGGTTGTTCCCTGTGTGCATTCTAGTTCGCTTTAGACTTCGTCTACCGGCGAAAGTGTCTCTAGCACAGTTGGCATCACGTGATGGAAGGTTTTCGTCTGAAATATGCAAATGTAGGTTACACGAGAGGCTTGTGGGATAGCCGATCTGCTCCCTGACATACGCCGCTAAAGTAGTTCTAGACTGTTCTCGCACAAAACTCTTAACTTACTCTCGTTGATGCAATAAACAAGCGTTTATTCGATAAAATAAAATGTTTGTGTTGAAATGGAAACAAGTTTTGACATCTGAATGATTTCTGTAAAAAGTGGAGAAAAAATAGTATCAGAAAGAACTATTTTGGGCGCAATGCTGTAATGCGAAGGGTCAAGTCTATTACGCATTCATTGCGAACTGTGCCAGAGTCACTACTGACTCGGGTTCACAGAATGCCCTGTGTGACCTCACCTCCATTATTCCTTTGATATTCAAAATAGTTCTCTTGGATTCGTGTGACTGGCAGCTGGCAAATCTGTCTTGTGTTACCATTTTTAAGAATGGACATTGCAATATATTCCAGGAAGAAGAAGTTAGAATGGAGCACACAACCTTGAGACCCAATGATTCTGATGAAAGTTCCTGTTAAAACCTGTCGTGGTATTCTAGCTTCGTCTGTGATCATTCTCTTGCCTTGTGTGTGATTCAGTTTTGAAACAGAGAAAACAAATTGGCGATACCCATCATCCTCTGACTTTTGTTCCCCTTAAAAACACAAATGTCATGGTAATGTTGCTGTAGAAATCTCAACACCATTTCCAGCGTCCAAGCCAGTAAGGTGAGCAGAAAAAAAGAGATTTACATCGCTTACTTTTTATTTTGGGAGAGCCTACGCGATCACCCAAGCCAGTACTACTAGACTGGGTAAAGGCTTGCTAGAGTGACAATGGATTTTCGTGGCGGTCCCGATTCATTTGCTGCACAACAGTTTCCATTCGATGTCCACACATCAGCTGGAAAAAAAAGTCCCATTCAGGCCAAGAAAGGCCTCTGTGCATTCACTCCAGGAATTCCCGGTCTTGGCAACCAGTGGGGGCATCCTAGTAAGAGTTGCGTCCCTTGCCAACTAAAGTCCCTGCTATTTCCGGTTAGAGCCCCAAGATGCCAAAGTCACCATCGATAAGTTATTGATGGCCAACTGGAGAGAGCAAGTTACCTCCCTTACGTAATATTTGCTCCTCGATTTCACCATTAACGGTTGCTGTCTTTGTACACTAATTCACATCTCTAGCTGATTCAGTGACATCGTGAGAGCATGCCAGGCTGTTGTGTGTTTCCTAGTGTGGGGAGAAATCTGCTGAAAGACACTTATTATCCTACAATGCTGAGCTTTGCTAGAAATTGGTATTTGTTGTTGAATGCAACCATCGGCTACTTTTTTGGCAGCAAGGGAGATAACTCCAGCGATCCAAAACTCGCAACCGCTTGTCCAAAGTGTTAGTGTTGATTATTCACCTCTCAAAATGTTCAGATTTGCGTTCAGACAATGATCCATTCTTCTCCTTCAAAATCGTTTCAATTGTTTCAAACCATTGGAAGCACACACACACACACGCACACACACACACACACACACACACACACACACACACACACACCGGCACACACACACACACACACACACACACACACACACACACACACACACACACACACACACACACACACACCCCGGCACACACACACACACACACACACACACACACACACACACACACACACACACATTTGGGTGGAAAGTGATGATTTTGGCACGCCACGCGTTCCATAGCAACAAACACAGTGAAGGACAGATAAGAGGCACCCAGTAAGGTAACAGTACCAACTCCTCACAGTAAGGTAACAGTACCAACTCCTCACAGCGGGGAGCAATCCAGCCCCGTGCCGGCTCATGGCCGCATACAGGGATCAGTCGCACTACAGCTTGCAATCGCAGCCCTCGCAGGTGCACAGTTTTCCTCCTGGGTGAGGGGAAGCAGTGTCAGTGTAGCGCCTTGCTCAAGGATGCAACTCTGGAGGCGTGCAGGTCAAGCGTGCTGACCACTCCACCACAGAGCCCCACAGCGTGTCCGTGTCAGAACGAAATACGAAACATACGTAGGTTTGAAATGTAGGTCTGTTTTCTTTTCAGGAGTAAATTCATCCAGACTGACGCTGGCGCTGACCTTGAGGTGACCTTGAAGGATGTGACTGACCGTGACTACGGTCGCTACGACTGCCGTGACGGGGCTGAGACAGGGCCGGTCTTAAAGGAGTGTGGGGTGACGCTTGTCAAAGTTATCTTCAGAAAGTGCCCCGGATGTGGGCAGACTGCTTAGAAAGCTGCTGACAGTGACTGAGTCAGCGTAGGGGTGGATATAGCATGCGGGTACGGGTGTATGTAGCATGCGGGTACGGGTAGATGTAGCATGTAGGATACATTTCAACTTCCGCAGCTGCAATGGTCGCCTTTTGCCTGTCAAGGTGTGTTCAAGTGCCTGATATAGACGGGTCTGGGAGGGTTTTCCCGGAAAATAGTGTAATGAGGTTACAGAAAAGGGACGAAGGGAAGAACGGATATAGGGGGTGGGGGAGGGAGGATGTTGGGGATGAAGATGAGGGTTGCGAGGAGAGTGTGGCATGGGGAAAGGAAAAGACACGCAAAGCTTGCCGTTGTGTACAGTGTCAGGCAGCTAGAGATTGACGTCACGTGTTGGACTTACGGCGTCTGGCCAGACAAACGTTTCACAAGACCTCCTTGACACAAGAGATGACGAGAGAGGGCTGGGCGTGGAGTTTCCTGTGGCATTGGTGGATGCGTGCCCAGACGTACCTCGGGGTGAGAGTGACGCTTGGCCTCTGGGTTCTTCTTGCGCTCGGTTTGGGCTCCATACCCCAGGGCTGCTTGAGCGCTCGGTTTGGGCTCCATACCCCAGGGCTGCTTGAGCGCGTTGCAGAATCTGAATGATCGGACTCGGTCTTGACTCCCACCGCTAGCCTTGTTGCTTGTTGCCGCTCCTGGCTGAGCTACTGGAGCAGGCCCCAAAAGCCCCGCAGCCAGGACTCCAGGGGGTACTGCGTGGCCTAGTCCCCATGTTACTCTTGACCTTTTGGTCACAAAATGAGGTCCACCTCTCTGTATGGGCGTGATCCTGAGTGTGCATGAGTGTCAGTCACGTGCATTCAAAATTTCCACAACTGTCTACCCTTCCAAAGGAAGGTCTGGATGCGTAACTGCATGTGTGTGTGTTTGTGTGTGTGTGTGTGCGTGCGTGCGTGTGTGTGTGTGTGTGTGTGTGTCGCGTATAATTACTCTAACTGCTGGAGACTCACCCAAAAGGAACGAAGTATTCGTCCAAAAGGGGAGAACAATTAGAATAAAGGGTTTACAAGCTAAACCCAACCATCACGTCTTGGGGGAAACACCACAAACAAGCAATTAATGTTCAACAACAACAAATGATAATAGACCACTGAATCTGGGATTAAATCAAACACCGATTTAATTACAAAGTGCTTGCACTCGAGTCCACAGTCCTCAAGAGTGAGTAACAACAGTAATCAACAATCAGCAAGGTGATAAGGAACAATGTCAACAATGGCAAACAAGATGGAGTAGCAAATACCAATTGTCAACAATGCTGAAATGTAACAAAAGAGAGGCCACGCTAAAGTAGAATAAATTCACTTGAGCGTAGCCTATACAGTATGTATATATAGACAAACACCCCTACCATACGTTGCCGGCAACGAATGCTAACAACATAATACTTCTTCCACCACTCGTTCTGTCACAGGAAACAGAACTACGGAATTTCACCACGAAATCCACTCAAAACACACTTCTTTACCAGTAGAAGTAGCTTTAGTCCCCCACAGGACATTTAACGTGAAACGTTAAAGTAAATTCTCTTTTCCCAAATCCAAATCCCGAGCAATCGAATTAATATTCATGGAAAGTCTTCCCCGCTTCCCCCATGCTCCCTCTGGCATACATCTCACGATCGCCAAAGTCATTCACAAGTTCTCAGCTGAACCCCCCGAGTCCTACCCCCTTCCCCTGCTGACGCAGCCTCCACGCTGTGACGTCACACAAGCCAGATAAGAGTAAGTCAAAGTTCAGTCTTCGCGTCTTTGACGCAACCCCTCTTCTCCCTCATTAGCAGTCCAACCCATGGATTAATCGTAAATGAGAGTCCACACAAGATAGTGAAGAAAGAGTATCGTGTATCTTACCGTGCGATCGTCGTCCCGTACTTGTATCCAAAGAATACACACGCCACACAACACAACACACGACCCTACCCTACACTTTCCTTCCTACTCGAAGAAAGTTACAAAGTTCGCCAGCCTACGCGCTGGGCAGTTCTCGTGAGCGACGATCCTCGAACGAGTACTCGGGTTGTAGAAGTGAGAACGCGCCTCCTGGCGCTTTCTCCGTCGTGGTCAGCTCGAGGACACTCCAGTACTCCTCAGCGTTGTGGCTCCCGGTAGACGACGCCTGGCGCTCGTCAGTCGGCAGGTCAGGCACCAAATCCAAGACCGTAGAATTCCTTCCCTCAGGACAGTTGTGGGCAGCAGCGTCCAGCTCAGCGAACCAATTAGCTCCCCACCACGTCTCTTGCATACCTTGCAATCAGAGGCTACACGAATCTCACAGCGACGAGCTGATGAGTGTGTTAGCGTTCATTCCTCCTCGCACGGCAGAGCTTCCGTGCCCGAATTGTTTCACACAATTCGAAAGTCTAGGGAGACAGGGACTCTCACCCTCGCCTAAGCAGCTAGACCCAACGCAGCAGCGTTGTAGAGATGACCGGTACCACGGTCAGTCAAGAACAGTCCACCAAGGACTAAACAATGCATCACCTACTCGTGAGCATTAGGAAAAGTCCACCAAAGACTAAAACAATGCATCACCTACTCGTGAGCATTAACATGCCTACCAAAGGCATCTTCACTATTCCAGGCAGCAGCGGTAGCTAAGGCAATAGAGAAGGTGAAGATAGCGACGCAGCTACTTCGAAGAGGTACTTGCGCAGATCAGTAGAGATGACAAGGGCGAAACATATATGAATCTGCTCTCCCAATCTGAGTCATTTGGATTTTTTCTTCAAATCGAGGTACGGCACAACTTTCATCAATGATATTTCTCTCGCGATTTTGAGATTCAACTCGGTTCTGAAAGATAAACCATTCCTACTTATACTTCGAGAGTTTCAAACTTCAAGTCTACTATTAAACGATTAATTTAAGGCGTCTATAGATTGAAACTGCGATTTCAGTGTGGGAAAAAAACTTTGATTGTGTAACACACCCACCACAGCACCACGTGCTTCTGTCGTAATCGCAAACCGAGAGGTCAAGTACTGGAAGTGGCTACAAGCCAAGGAACATATCTAAACGCGTACCTCATTTTCATTGGCTGTTAGAGATGTTTTAAGAACTAACTCTGGGCCAAATGTAATTGATTCACCTTGTCTACAAGTACGGGGATGCTATGCAAAATGTACCGAAAGCTTTCACAGCCAGTTTCCTGAAATGTTAGTTTTGGGTAGGCCTACACACATGTACGTATTCAAATTGTCAGCGGCATCACGTGTAGTGTACGAAGATAAAAATCTAAAACAGTTCCAAGGGTGTCAGAAAGACTCGTTTTGAGACGACAGGTGACACGTGTTTATTTAGCAGACTCGTCCTTGCGTTTCACATTTACAGCTGAAATCCCCCCTCTCTCTCTCTCTCTCTCTCTCTCTCTCTCTCTCTCTCTCTCTCTCTCTCTCTCTCTCTGACAACAGCCACGGCGAGGGTTTGTTTATCGCTTGTCATTCGTGTCTCTCTGTTTACAGGGAATCAGTTGCCTTCCCGAATGTCCTCGGTGACAGCACACTGTATTCATCACACTTCCTCCATGCGTCGCTAGGCATAGTCTTGTGACTAAACTTGCACTTGCTTGCATCGTGCTCAAACCTGCCCTGCAAACAGCAGAGCCACCCAGCTCAATGACAGTGAGTTAGATGACCTAATAGAAGTTGGAACGAAGCCAACCTTTTTTAAACCTACACCTTGGCAAATCGAACTGATAGGAGAAGCATGACGACGACCCTTATCGATTTCTTTTCAGCTTGATGGGGTCAGGTCAATAGAGCTCGATGTGTGTTTATATTTAGTGCTTATCCAAGACCGGAAACGGGTTCACCGGGATCAAGCTAAAAATAGTAGAGGCCGCAAATAGTGTACTTTTTGTAAAATAAACATCGGTCGATGATAGTCAAATATTGCATCAAAGATAACTACAAATAATCCAAAACATTGAAAATGGACAAGTTGTACATTTATTAATGTACACAAATCCTTAAATGATTTATAAACAAAACTACTAATCAAAGTGGGTGGTGCGGACGCCAGTCGCTCGCGGACGTGCACAAATCGAGTGTGATGGATAACGAAACATCATCATCATCATCATCATCATCATCATCATCATCATCATCATCATCATCATCGTCGTCGTCGTCGTCGTCGTCGTCGTCGTCATCGTCGTCTTCGTCGTCGTCATCGTCATCATCACCGTATCGTCTTCATCATCATCGTCATCATCATCAGCATCAGCATCAGCATCATCATCATCATCATCATCATCATCATCATCATCATCATCATCATCATCATCATCATCATCATCATCGTCGTATTCGTCGTCTTCGTCGTCGTCGTCGTCCCTTCAAGGAAACAATACAACGGACACGCACCCACGTGTTTGCCGTGTGTGGGTCTGCTTTAAATCGTGGAGGTTTTCACACAGAATCTCCAGGCGGACAAATTACTCCCCTTGATCTGAGGAACGACCCGCTCCTGTCGTCACAGCAAAAACGAAGTCCGGAGGAGTTACGTCCCCTTTCCATTACCGCCTGGCCCACTGCAAGCCATAAGTACGCTGCAGGGACACGGGGACTCACAGGCCCGCAGACAACTCACGCAACAACGATAATGACAACAGCAATGATGATGATGAAGATGACGATGACGACAATGATGATGACGACGACTCCGACGACGATGATGATAACGGTGTGTGTGTGAGTGTGTGTATGTGTGTTTGTGTGTGTGTGTGTGTGTGTGTGTGTGTGTGTGTGTGTGTGTGTATGTCTGTGTGTACGTGTGTGTGTCTCTGTGTGTGTGTGTGTGTGTGTGTGTGTGTGTGTGTGTGTGTGTGTGTGTGTGTGTGTGTGTGTGTGTGTGTGTGTACGTGTGCGTGTGTGCTGGGTATTTGTGTGTGTATGTGTTTGTGTGTTCTGTGTATGTGTTTATGTGTTGTGTGTATGTGTGTGTATGTGTGTGTTTGTGTGTGTGCGCGCGCTTGAAAAAAGTAACATGAAAATAACAAACTGTTTCACAGGCATCCTCTGGTTACTACTGTTGTGAGACTAATATACAGGTTTTAGAAAAATATATTTATTCAGCACACTATTTTACAACACAAGTCATGAAGAAAGAGACTAAAATATAGTTGGGTACTGTTCCATTCATTACTTGACGCCTGGGCATATATAGGGTGTTCAGGGAGAGGCAGTAGCTCTGGCGGAGGGCTTGGCTGGTTCTTTCAGGACTGCTCACTCACCTTCGGTCTCTACCTGTCACTCACCTCTCATCAGTGGCTGGAAGCAGATCTAGCAAGCACAGCGGCCATACCCCGGAAACCACCGTGGCTTACGGAGACATGCTAGTAGGGAAGCCGAAGGGTCTCAAACCCTCGATGAGTTTAGGGACTTGCTCGTCTTTGCAGCAAAGATTGTCACGGCAGACTGGGTGGAATAAATCAATAGGTAGATTCAGCGGCTAGGAAGGCAGGTCAGCAAGGCACTGCGGCTAGGAAGGCAGGTCAGCAAGGCACTGTGGCTAGGAAGGCAGGTCAGCAAGATACTGCGGCTAGGAAGGCAGGTCAGCAAGGCACTGTGGCTAGGAAGGCAGGTCAGCAAGGCACTGTGGCTAGGAAGGCAGGTCAGCAAGGCACTGTGGCTAGGAAGGCAGGTCAGCAAGGCACTGTGGCTAGGAAGGCAGGTCAGCAAGACACTGCGGCTAGGAAGGCAGGTCAGCAAGGCACTGTGGCTAGGAAGGCAGGTCAGCAAGGCACTGCAGCTAGGAAGGCAGGTCAGCAAGGCACTGCGGCTAGGAAGGCAGGTCAGCAAGGCACTGCGGCTAGGAAGGCAGGTCAGCAAGGCACTGCGGCTAGGAAGGCAGGTCAGCAAGGCACAGCGGCTAGGAAGGCAGGTCAGCAAGGCACTGCGGCTAGGAAGGCAGGTCAGCAAGGCACTGCGGCTAGGAAGGCAGGTCAGCAAGGCACAGCGGCTAGGAAGGCACGTCAGCAAGGCACAGTGGCTAGGAAGGCAGGACAGCAAGGCACAGCGGCTAGGAAGGCAGGTCAGCAAGGCACAGCGGCTAGGAAGGCAGGTCAGTAAGACACTGCGGCTAGGAAGGCAGGTCAGCAAGGCACTGTGGCTAGGAAGGCAGGTCAGCAAGGCACAGCGTCTAGGAAGGCACGTCAGCAAGGCACTGCTGCTAGGAAGGCAGGTCAGCAAGGCACTGTGGCTAGGAAGGCACGTCAGCAAGGCACAGTGGCTAGGAAGGCAGGACAGCAAGGCACAGCGGCTAGGAAGGCACGTCAGCAAGGCACAGCGGCTAGGAAGGCAGGTCAGCAAGGCACAGTGGCTAGGAAGGCAGGACAGCAAGGCACAGTGGCTAGGAAGGCAGGACAGCAAGGCACAGCGGCTAGGAAGGCACGTCAGCAAGGCACAGCGGCTAAGAAGGCACGTCAGCAAGGCACAGTGGCTAGGAAGGCAGGACAGCAAGGCACAGCGGCTAGGAAGGCAGGTCAGCAAGGCACAGCGGCTAGGAAGGCAGGTCAGTAAGACACTGCGGCTAGGAAGGCAGGTCAGCAAGGCACTGTGGCTAGGAAGGCAGGTCAGCAAGGCACAGCGGCTAGGAAGGCACGTCAGCAAGGCACTGCGGCTAGGAAGGCAGGTCAGCAAGGCACAGCGGCTAGGAAGGCACGTCAGCAAGGCACAGCGGCTAGGAAGGCACGTCAGCAAGGCACTGCGGCTAGGAAGGCAGGTCAGCAAGGCACAGCGGCTAGGAAGGCAGGTCAGCAAGGCACAGCGGCTAGGAAGGCAGGTCAGTAAGACACAGTGGCTAGGAAGGCAGGTCATCAAGGCACTGTGGCTAGGAAGGCAGGTCAGCAAAGCATTGTGGCTAGGAAGGCACGTCAGCAAGGCACAGCGGCTAGGACGGCAGGTCAGCAAGGCACTGTGGCTAGGAAGGCACGTCAGCAAAGCACAGCGGCTAGGACGGCAGGTCAGCAAGGCACTGCAGCTAGGAAGGCAGGTCAGCAAGGCACAGCGGCTAGAAAGGCAGGTCAGTAAGACACTGTGGCTAGGAAGGCAGGTCAGCAAGGCACTGCGGCTAGGAAGGCAGGTCAGTAAGACACTGTGGCTAGAAAGGCAGGTCAGTAAGACTGTGGCTAGGAAGGCAGGTCAGCAAGGCACTGCAGCTAGGAAGGCAGGTCAGCAAGGCACAGCGGCTAGGAAGGCAGGTCAGTAAGACACTGTGGCTAGGAAGGCAGGTCAGCAAGGCACTGCGGCTAGAAAGGCAGGTCAGTAAGACACTGTGGCTAGGAAGGCAGGTCAGCAAGGCACAGCGGCTAGAAAGGCAGGTCAGTAAGACACTGTGGCTAGGAAGGCAGGTCAGTAAGACACTGTGGCTAGGAAGGCAGGTCAGCAAGGCACTGCGGCTAGAAAGGCAGGTCAGTAAGACACTGTGGCTAGGAAGGCAGGTCAGCAAGGCACTGCGGCTAGAAAGGCAGGTCAGTAAGACACTGTGGCTAGGAAGGCAGGTCAACAAGGCACTGCGGCTAGAAAGGCAGGTCAGTAAGACACTGTGGCTAGGAAGGCAGGTCAGCAAGACACTGTGGAGGGCGAAGGCCAGGGCAGGACTCAAAAGAAGCCATGGTGCTACACGGCAGCCGAGGAGGTCACCAGTGGTAACGTCTGTTCGTGCCACTGGAGCGGCCGAGAGGGTGGAGTTGCTCCCGAGCAACAGCTTCTCCACCAAATTCCCCTCACCACATATGTCCAAGGAAGCGCTACAAGGACTGTATCAAAGACAGCCTGAAGCGCTGTGGCATCCCTGCCAGAGAGCTGGAGTCCTGCGCTGCAGACAACATGGGCTGGCGTGTTTTGAGACAGAGAGCCTTCACTTCCTTTCAGAAGAGTGGGCGGGAGAGAACCATCAAAGCCAGAGAGCCAAGGCAAGCATCTCCGTTTGCACCAGCCGCTGCGTCATTCCACTGCCCAGGATGTCCCTGGATGTGTGCCTCCAAAATTGAACTGGCCAGCTACATTCAGGCCCACGAACACAACCAGCACAATAGTTGACATCTCAGGACTGATGGTCTCCCACAACTCCATGCAGATGCTATGTGGACCGTGACAGTGGGGAAGAAAGTGAGTGCAGGGGAAGTCAACCTGTGACTGATTACCTACTTCGCTTCTAGTGACATCTAAAACCCACGTGATAGCGCTCGAGCGTGACTGCTTTTCAGGGACTAGTGGGGTGGTTCCTGTTTCATAGCTAGCTAAAGTTTTTTCTGACATTAGTACCCTGCCGTATTTGAGCAGCAGTTTATTCTCCTTCCAATTAGAGAACCTTTGACTCTGAGTACGGCTGCTTTGCGTTCGACTGAGTGTATCTGCGTGTTTATTTCTGGACGTGAGTGCTTATTTACATGCAATGCGATTAGGTTTGTGTGTGTGTGTGTGTGTGTGTGTGTGTGTGTGTGTGTGCGTTTGTGCGAACTACTCAAACAGATAGATAGATAGAGAGAGAGAGAGAGAGAGAGAGAGAGAGAGAGAGAGAGAGAGAGAGAGAGAGAGAGAGAGAGAGAGAGAGAGAGAGAGAGCGAGAGAGAGAGATAGAGGGGGAGAGAGGAGAGAGAGAGAGAGAGAGAGAGAGAGAGAGAGAGAGAGAGAGAGAACAATTGAACTGAACTTGGACTACTCTTTTTAAGCCAACTGTCCGTTACACGTGAAGAAGTAAAGGAAACAACAAACTAAAATGTGGCCCACTTGATGTACAGTCAGGAGTTCATTTACTAAAATGCACCCATTCTACATAAATTATTTTCTCTAGTCTTAATTCGTAGTGAATGAACATCGTCAGTACTCTTGTTATTCTGGTATCTGCACCTTCCATCATATCAATACATCACTCCTGAAAATCATTCCCTAGATGCTTCTTTAGATATTTGTTTATAAGTTTGTTCATTGAGGAGGCAATGCTGAATAAAATGCTCTTCATTCTTATCATTTATACAAAATGCGCAGCTAATGTCCTAGTATTGCTGAGTGTACTCTTGTTTTCTGCAAAATAATCATTCCAAAATGGAACCGCACAAAGGAATCGCAGACTTTCTGACTGGTAAGATTTCAAATAATCCTCCATGTCAAAGAAAACTTCGTTATAATAAATACCAGTAGAATCTAGCGCTGCTTGTACATTGTTCGTGCCGTTTTTGGTAGAAAGAGTCCATTAAAATGCTTCAAACACTTTTTTGAAAGTTTCTGACTCCTCCATTTAGCTATACATAGAAAAAGCCAGACTTCCAAGGGAGGTTGTAACACGTTCCATCTAGTTGAAATGAACACTTTAGGAATTTTTAACATGACGTATTCTTGATATGGGAGTCTTGACGATGGACTTGTGGAGAGCCTGAGACAGTATTTGGCAGCTCTGGTGGCGTGAGAGAGGATGTCTGCCGAGATCTCTGTAAGCCATGTAGTTGGATGCTCGGGTCATCTTCTTGCAAGATGCTGTCCGCATTACTCAATACCCCATACAGCAAAGTGGAATGTACGTGCGCGTTGTAAAGCTTGAAGAACACTTTGGGACTTACAATGTGAAAACTGCATATTGCCTGTAGAATCTAAACGGCTTTCGTTTTTTTTTCCTTTGTTGCCGGATCATCAGTGCAAACATTCATTGATGACCTTTTGGAGAAAAACAACAACACCAAGGTTCTAAAAAGTTGTTGACTACATTTAAGATTACGTTGTCGAGAAACTAGTTTTCGCCTTTTGCTAAGGGCCCACGGAAGACCATAACAGTTTTTTATATATATAAATATATTGATCTTCAAACGTAATGCTTTAGACAGTCTGGCTGAGTTGTCAAGTTAGTCGTGTTACCCAGTAGGAGTGTAAAGAAGATGATAATGGCACTGACAAATAAAAGGGAAAAAAAATAATTTGGTTTCTGCTAGAAGATGGACACGACGTTTTCCGTACGTGCAGAGATAATCAGCCACTAGGTTATGAAGAAAGCAGATAGCAATGGGCTGTCCGTAGGTTCCTGCGTCACACCAGCTGGCATATGAAGAAGTCTGATGGAGTGTACAGTTTCATTTAGCACACGTCAAAACTTGAGCATACATGGATTTTAACATCTTCACTTTCAATGGTACACTATTATAGAACCCGATTCACAGAATCGACGAAGGCTACATACACGTTTCTACGATGTTCAACGTAGACATGGTTCAGAATCATGGAATGTAACAGACATTTGGTAAAAATGTTGGGCGCTATAGTCTGAAGCCTGCCTGCTCGTGACACTTTTGTTTTGATTCCAAGCCCAGGCGATGCATTCGGCGCGTCAATATGAAAGTTATTTGCACTAAGTAAAAATATGCATCAATGATTATTTATGCCCATTCTGGAGTTTCGTTTTAAACCTTGTGATGATGACAGATCGAGACCATTTTTGTGGACCGAACTGCATCTCAAAAAGGACATTAAACACCCTTGTCCAGAAGGATTCAATAAAGTCGTCAGCCACTGACGCACGCTTGCCTGGGAAATCGTGCAGACCAGGCAGTTTTCCAGGTTTGATTTCCTCCATGGCACTGATATCTAATCGAGCGACATCGCATTCTTCAGTTCAACGACTTTTTGAGCGTCGTCGGCCTTTTGGGTGTCGCCTCTGTCAGCAACTGAACAAATTCTATTGCATTGTCCATGAAACAGTCCTCTTGTGGGTTCGGGTTAAGAATTGACCCCCCGCGTCTCCCTAAGCGATTCGTAAGAGGTGAATAACTAGGGACAACGTGACTAGATTACGTTTATTCTAAAACTGTTCTAGTGAATTTCGTGCTTAGTGGCCTTAACATAGCCTACAAAGGCTGATAGGCCGTAAAACATCATCCATCCATCCAACCATGAAACAGGTCTTCAGTGTGGTATTTCCATAAACGTATATCGATGCTGACATAAGGAGGTGATCTGTTCGCTGCCTATCTACCCGAGGACGAACATGTATGTAAGTAACCAACGCAATCAAGAATAGTCCGAAAGGAAATGATATAATTTCTTGTCTGGGATGTTGATTCTATAAGTCTTTCGAGTGCTTGTATGGCTGCTTCAGTGTGTTCAGGATCTGTTTTTATATCATGTGTGTGTGTGTGTGTGTGTGTGTGTGTGTGTGTGTGTGTGTGTGTGTGTGTGTGTGTGTGCATGTGTTCTTTCTTGACATTGATGTTCCTGTTGCTGCTTTCAAATTCCCAAAACGGGGTAATTTAAGATGTAATTAAATATAGTTACATACGGGACTCAGTTGCAAGTATTCCGTCTGTACAATTCCTTTACATGCTCGTTCATGCATGCATATGGACACACCAATACATGCGCGCATGCACATACACATGCAAACACACAAACACACGCGCGAGCGCACACACACAGAGACAAACACACACACACACACTCGACTGCACACACACCGAGACAAACATATATATACACACACGCGCGCGCGCGCGCGCAGACACACACGCACACACGCACACACACACACACACACACACACACACACACACACACACGGGCGACCTATCGCTATAGTGTAAAACAGAGCCACCACATGCACTACGATTACGTCAAATGAAATAACAAAAGAACTTTTCCGCCTTTCAGCCTCTGTAGGCTATGGAATGCCATTGATCACGCAAATCAAGTCTCAGTTTACCCAAGTATTCACCTTTTCAGAATTCCCCTGTGGGTTGGGGGTAAAAATTTACACCCTTGGGGGTTGGGGGTAAGAATTGACCCCCTGTGGGGTTGCGGGTAAGAATTGACCCACCACGTTTCCCTACGAGATTCGTAGGAGGTGAATAAATAGGGACATCGTGACTTGATTTGAGTTTTCTCGATTCTAGTGATTTTTGTCCTTAATGACCTTACATAGGCTACAAGGCTGATGGACCGTAAAGCATCATCCACCCATCCATCCATCCATCCATCCATCCATCCATCCATCCAAACATCCATCCATCCATCCATCCATCCATCCATCCTTTTAAGAATCGCTTAGGAAAATGCCGTGGGTTTGATTTTACCCTCAGCCCACAGGGGGATGATAACGTCGTGAATTCTTGCATTCGATCGAGATCCGAAATGATGTCCGCACCGACAAAGGCCACTGCAGGCTGCATAGGATCCGCACTACGTAGAGTACATCTGCAATTAAAAATACATGGGATGAAGGACATGGGGACTGCACACACAACTCTCTACTTTGATCAGGCACTGCCACCCAAGTCTCCACACTCAGCTGCAGACTCACCCTCGTTGTCTTTGCCGGGCACAGGATGTCCGTCTTGCAAAATCAATCGTAGATACGCCATTCTTCGGTTTTCTTGCCCCCGTGGGTTGGGGTGTGTGTGTGTGTGTGTGTGTGTGTGTGTGTGTGTGTGTGTGTGTGTGTGTGTGTGTGTGTGTGTGTGTGTGTGTGTGTGTGTGTGTGTGTGTGTGTGTGTGTGTGTGTGTGAATTGACCCACCGCGTCTCCCTACGCAATTCGTAAGAAGCGAATAAATAGGGATATCGTGACTTGAATTGCGCTTTCTTGGAGTTCTTCTAGTGAATTTCGTGCTTAATTACCTTACATACCCTACAGAGGCGGATAGGCGGTAAAACTCCATCCTTCCATCTTCGGCTCTCTTCGGAGCGCCTCGGCTCCAGACGTCAGCCGGTGGATTCTGGTTCGTCATGATTCAGTTGACAAGATGGAGGACTGACAGATCTGGGAAACTTTACAATGTAACTACTATTTAAACGCGAGCGTCTTTCCTGACCCAGCAGAGGTGCAGAAACATCTGTGGCATCGGGAATCTCTTCCGTGCGTGTCATTAGGCTCAGCATGACAGCAAAAGTCGAATTTCTTCGAAGGAATAATTCACGTGTCGTAAACTTTGAAGGAATAGCTCGCGTGTCGTAACCGTGTCAGTACGTATGTATACATTGTACGTGTGCGTGTGTGTGTGTGTGCGTGTGTGTTACCATAAAAAGAAAAACAGCTATATTTGCTTGCGATTAAGCGCACCCTACCCGAATGCAGTCACGGGGGGCTTTCAGCTGTGGATAGCTGCGCAGGACGAGTGTTTAGTCACTGTGTATAGACAGGCAGGGTAGGTAAACCGGCTTTTCTCCCTTCCTATTGAATGCGCTCTCAGGCCCAGCTGCTTTTCACTTCCTTTGTGTTTGCCGGGGAAAAGGAAAGATTTATGTGTTGATGAGTGTGTATGGGCAATGACACTCGTGTTACGAACGTGGCACAATCTGAGGACACCAAATCTCAGTGAAGCGTCCCAGACTGCCAGTACCGGATATGGTCCAACAAAGGGATGAGGGGGCCGTGTCAGACTATAATTCTTGAACAACAAGAGGAGGGTGACAAAAAATGTCTGAAGAAGGAGCTTGGCTCCGAAAGCTTGCCTTGACTACGAAGTACCGCCATACTTCTTTGGTCACCCTCCTCTTGTTGTTCAAATACCGGATATGAAAGTGCAGGTATAAATAAAATGCTGACGACATATCCGCCATGTCGCACATCACTGTTGTTGTGAAATCTTGATGGTGTGTATTTTCTGGGGCGCCTGAGAGGAACCAGGAGCAACAAGGATGGAATAAAGGAACCGTTAAAGACTGATCAAGGCAAACATCACAAAAGGCAACTCACCGTCCATCCTGCAGAAGGGAGGCCAGCAACAGACGGAATGAACGTTCTTGTCCTCCTCGTGGCCCTGGGAATACTGTATCCCCCGTATGCAGGTAGGTCTGAGCGCCTGCCTGTTGCTAGCACAGTGGCGATAAGAACACAGAGGTGTGGACCGAACCTTTCCTTTTCTGCCTTCCAGAGGTGGTGAGTGGTCTTTTTCGAGAGGATTAGTGGCACACTTTGCGGTCGGTGTGTGTGTGTGTGTGTGTGTGTGTGTGTGCGCGCGTGCGTGCGTGCGTGTGTGTGTGTTTGTGTGTGTGTGTTTGCGTGTGTGTGTGTTTGTGTGTGTGCGCGTGTGTGCGCGTGTGTGCGCGTGTGTGCGCGTGTGTGTGCGCCTGCGCGCGCGCGCGCGTGTGTGTGTACATCTCCTTGACGTCTGGTAGGCTGAGAAGTTGTTATTGCCAGATAACGATGACATTTCCGTTGTCACAAGTGCAGTTGTGACGAAGCGTTGCGGTTGGAGTCGCTGTCAGTTGCACTTGAGTTCTTACCAAGGTTGTAGCACACCTCACCCTCTCAGTTTCCGTCTCAATCCTTCTCTTCTCGTGCAGAAGTTAGGGGGCCTCAGTGAGGTCACTACCTGCATCGGCGAACGCTTGTTCGAAGAAGTTGCAAAAAAGTGTGATTTGTTGTCAACAAGGCAGAGGTCAATGCGTGCCAGTGTACCGAACCACTCAGTACTCCACATTTCGATGTGGATGATGTGGCAATTTAAACAAAGTATGTATGTATTCTACACAGAGCTTTGAGGTACTAATGCTGCTGTTTGGTTTTGGGTTCCTTTGTATGCGTGTCACTGCTTCTTGCGATGAGCGTATTGCGTTTTCTTTAAATATACATCGCATGATTCATCCCCACTGTTACGAAACGCATATTTTCCATTTATTCCTGGTTGTGGTTATATCATATAGTGGGTTGGGAATTACCTGCCAAGCCATAGTGTATTTTGATATTTGCTGCCAAGCCAGTGTTGATGTTGGGATTGATATGGTGAATGTAGTTTTGGAAGGGAAAACGAACAGTGAACCTTGCTTCCCTTCCAATACAGAAATGAACTTAGTGGAACGTTTGGGAGGTTGTATTATTCACCTTGATTCACGCTCTACCATTGACCAATCTGCAGTGAACTTTTCAGGAAACGGACTAATGAAACTGCTTGGTTACTGTTCAATGGGAGAAGTAGATGACTATATGAACATTTGATTGGTCAATTGATACGAGATCGTGAATCAAGACATCCTAAAACGCTGTGATTGGTTGAGAACGACAGGGAGAATTCTGCCGTTGTATTTAAACCCTTGCTTTGAGATCACGGCGTGCCCGTAGCCGAATTTTCATCGAGACAGCCCATGTGAAGGACGGCGCCCTGTCTCAAAGAGTTCACGAGGTGGACTACTTGTGAAAACTGATGGAATTTTCGTCCACTGATGGACTAATTCCCAGTGACCCTCTCTTCAAACGTCTATGGATAGACAACGGGAAAAATGGAGGACTGTTCTCACTTCTGACTGGAGGGAGAGACAACGTACAAGGTATTGCAGTTTTGTTCTTGCAACGTTTTCCTCTCCCGAGTGAATTATCTGCTGCCCACCCTGTGAGGAGAAATTGTCTCTAGAAATTTCTCCCACTCCTGAGAAGGCCACCTGCGAGAAAGCTCTGACCCCCTCGCGCCTCGCTCCCCTCCTCGTCATCTGCCCACTCTGCTGTCCTGCCCGCTAAGGAGGTTTTTCGCCGTCGGACCGCCTGCCGCCTGCTACCCGCTTGACGTCAGACTACACGTTGATGCAAGAGCCCTCCATCTCCGAGACCAAGTGCAAGTCCCCGCCTCACCCTCCACCACGAGAGTGGGGAAATCTCCACGCCTCATCACCAGAGAAAATCTCCAGTTTCGTCGTGTATGTGCAGTGAGTCCATGAATGGACATCCCCCCCCCCTAACCCCTCTCCTATCGTGTGTGTGCGGAATCTCATTCAGTGGAAAGCGAGCTCGCTATCTGATTGGCTGAAGGCCACGACAGATCTAAAACGTGAGTACAGTTACATTCCCTGGCTTGGCAGCCTTCTTAATTAGTTATTATTTAATCCTGGGGAAGGGTTCAGTATACTTTGCAATGCGTTTCAGCATCACCATGCCTTATTATTTATTGTGTTGAAACTTATCACTCTTGACCAATTTGATTGTTATTGATTAAAGCTGAATTTGAATTTAATTTCTGAAGCCCAGTCATTCATTTGCGTCCAATCGTCATCCTTGTGCGAATGGTTTTGATTGGAAGGTGTCAAGTAGTAGGAAATTCCCTAGACATTCAACGAGCCACAGAAAAGATTAATAATCTTTTAATACTACTTGTAACATTATGGGGGCTTTCGTCTCGGGATAATTGAATGAATATTGGTAATATAAGATCTTTTTGTAACTCTATGAGATAAATTCTAAAGCCATATTTATCACTTAGAAATTTGACCTGCATTGATTGTGTCTGGAGTGAGTGATGTGACCTGACCTGCATTGCTATTTTCACCCTTTGCACGTGATCCATTATGCATTAGGCGTGAGTGCTTGTTGTGACACGGCCTGACCTTTGCTCTTGTGATCTGCCACTTAGTGACGTGCCTGGATGTTGTTGGGTTCCTTAGAAATCGTGCAGTTAGTGCTGTTTGGAGATTTGCTGAGTGTTTTCTATTGTGGTAGGAAGTAGTTCCGGGTTACGCGCTGTTCGAGTGATCTCCCGTAGACCACAAGGTCACTCCCGCGAGGGGGCGGTCGCTGCTGGGGTATTTATAGCGGTTTGTTAGGCTACGCGTGGTCAATCGGCTAGCGAGAGCACAGAGGCGTGAATGGTGAGTGATAGCTGTGATTTGTAACGAGTTAGTTTGTGTTTGGAGTTGTTGGTGGACACGGGTGTATGAACTGTTGAAGCTAGGTGGATTATTGCGGGCGAGACGGTTGGTTCGTGCCACGGGAGTTGTGCGGCACCGGGTGTTGTGGACGGTGGGGTGGTTGTGGTGTTGGTGAGAGGACACGGAGAGTGGTGTCTAGTGGACAGAGATTGGAGTGGTCAGTGGACTCGTGTACGGACAGTGGTAGTTGGGTGGACTGTTGAGAGTGTGAAGGAAGTTCACACCGGGTGTGCTGCTCGAGGGGCAAAGGCAGTTTGTCCCGAGGGCGCCCGAGGGTGGTGGTGGCGTGCGACGGTGCAGAGAGTGCAGGCGAAGACAGAGCAGCGCTCGCCGTGCGCATAGCAGCCGTGCGCGCGGTGCTGGTTCTGGTGGACGCTGACCGCGTGGTTGTGGAGCGTGGCGACTGGGCGAGTGCAGGTAAGGAACCATTGCTCTCTCTCTCTCTCTGGAATGACAGTGTGTGTGGTTGCCCTAGTGTGAATGGTGTCTGGGTGGAATAACGTTGTGTGCTAGCCTCTGTGTACTCGCGCTGTCCCCCTCTCCCCTACTCGACATGAGCATGCCCACGGTGAAGAACCTGCGTGCCTTTCGACCATGTGTAACGCGGGTGTACCATGCGTGTTATGGTAGCGTTCATGGGAATGGCGGCAGCCACTACCACACAGAGTGGTAAGGGCGGTTCCGACCACACTGGCGTCGTCGCAACTGTGGGTGTGCGGGACATGTTTAGAGGGGGAGGAGTGAGACAGTGAGCTCTCACTCACTTCGTCTTTTTCTGTGTGAGCGTACTGCATTTTTGTAGACACTTGCATTGCTTTTTTGCTATCAGTTATTTTCTTCGCCCTAGACCAGTTTTGTGTACTCTCACGGAGAGTGCCCACTGACTGTTGTAGGTCGTTTATTGTCTTGTTTCTTTTGTAGAAGCTGGCAGTGACGTTTTCAACTGTTATTTTGTTCACGAGCTTCGACAGCTTTGTACCCTGTCGTGTGGGGTGCGGGCTGCCTGTTGCTTGTCTCGTTTTGCTTTGTTTTTTGTGTACAAACGTACATTGCAGCTTCATATACTTTGCTTTTTTCGCCCAAAGTCAGCATGTGCACTGTCTTGGGGGGTGCAAGCTGGTTGTAGCGGTCGTTAATTGTCTTGTTTTTTTAGTAGTAACGCGCTATTTTGCCAGTTTTTTCGCCTTGCTGTCGTTATTTTGAGCATGCCTGCTCCAATTCTAAGCATATTTATTTTCTCTCGTCTTCCTTCACGTGGTCTGGCTAGTGAGCGAGTACACTCCGGTCGTTCAATGACGACTAGCTGACCGCAGTCTATGCCTGTCATTCCTATCTTTTTAACAAACAGTAGCGGGTGTAGCGACTCGTGCCTTATTTGGCGGAAAGGAGGTGTAATTGTGACGTCACAGTCCGGTACTAATTACCCTCCGCGACTCGCTACATTCCGCTACGCTTTTTACGAGAAAAAAACTCGTTATTTTTGCAACTTTCGAATATTCATGCGAACTGTTCTGGAGCGCTCCATGATCGAGGGATGCCTTGGTGGAGCGTAGAACTTTTCACATGAATATTTCGGGCAGCCTGTGCCTTTCAATCGTTTGATGGGGGGGAGGCATGGGTTCGTTTAGGCAATTTGCCGGGTCACGCACGCTTTGCGCAGGCCTGGGCCCTTAATTGCGAGCCCGGCTAAGTGCTATCAGCTCCTTGTGCAATGGGAGCGGGATAAGCGTGTGTGATATTAGATGTGCAATTAATTTCAGTTGCAAGGGTTTAACGTGTGTTTATGCTTTGTCTTTGCCTTTTAATGTCTTGCTGTTGCATTTGCTCGGTTGTATGCTTCCCCTGCCTTGACATTTGACATGTTGACCTGTGTTTGCTAATGTTGCTTGTTGTAACCTCCCGGTGGTGTATTAATCTTCCCTTGCAGATTGATATTCCCCTGTTTGCTGATTTTTTGAGTGCTTTTTGTATGCTGTGCTTGTATTTAACTGCTTTTGAGTTCAGTATTTGATTGTTTTGAGTTTACCAGTGTGGCTATAACCTTTTCGGGGTTCTTTGCGGTTATTTGCTACGCTTTTTGTATGTTTGGCAATGTATGTGCCTGTTGCGCAAAATCCCCCTGCACTACTGTCTCTCTCTTGCCTGACGGTTCTAGAGTAGTGCGGCTCTTTGCCTTGGCAGGGTACAGGGCTTGCGAGGAGGTTGGAGGGATCTAACCAACGCAGTTGGTGGGTACACCTACCCCAGCTTCCTCTGTGGGTTGACCCTGTCAAGGCAATGGCTCAAGCAGAAGGACGGACTGAAAACAATCTCTTCAGGTCCTCTGCTGTGAGTCAGAGATTAGAGGAGAGTGTGGGCGGGTATGTCCGTAAGTGGCACAGGAAGTGTCACATAATGGACGAGCCTACCTTTCTGGTGTCGAGATCGGGTGCACTCATTGAAAGCCATAGTGGGACACGAAAGGCGACAGGGAACTGACTACAGCGACTTCCTTGGCGTCTGTGAAACCCACACAGGCGGGATTCTAAAAGTCACCCGACAGGGAGTCTCCGGGCAGGAGGGCTTCCTGGATAGCGTTCCCCTGAAACAGGAGGACGTGGGAAGTCCGGGAAGGGGGCTGTCTGATTTTTCTGATGGGAAATCTGATGGGGAGCCCCTGGCTGGAGAGAAACATTCAAAGGCTCCTCAGGGGAGCGAGCACCAGGTTGCCTCTAGGCCAGAGCCTCTGGCGGCGGGAGGTGTGATGGGTATAGTGATCTCCTCATCGGCTGCGGGTGCTATGGGACGAGACAGTTTAGGGGAGGGGTCGGACTTGAATACTCCGGGGAAAGGAGGAGTACCTTCGTTGACCCCGGGGTCCCCTATTAGTTCACGTAGTCCCCGAGGCAGTAAGGCCGATAATATCTCAGACGTTCAGGGGTGTCATGACCAAGTCACACGGACCCGGGCGGAGAGGAGGTCTCTCAGAGGCTGGCTGCAACCACTCAACACTTGAATCACAAGTTGTCAGAGTGGGGGGTACGCCAAACCTCGCAGACGGAAAAAACGACCTCAGGGAGGGGGCAATTCCGTCAAAGGTGGCAGAGCCATCAGGTGCGACAAAAGAGGGACGATGACATCCATGTTAGTCCTAGTCAATTTGGGACGGGGGATGTAGTCCTACTCGCAAACTCCACCGGAAAAGTGGGCCAGTGCGAGAAACGGGTTCCCCTCTGGAGAGGACCGTTTGTTGTCGTAGATGTGCTCTTCTGTTCTTTACAGGGCAGCGTCGGTCCGGAAGGAGTGGACGGTACACCAAGACAGGCTAAGGATGTGCCGGGAGGGACCGTCACCACTCTGGGTTCGGAGGGAGAGGAATCGTCTGCTTCACCTGCCACCACCAGCCCCTGATACCACAGGGCAGGGTAATGGTGTAGAGGACTTGGTTGTAGAAGGTTTCTTTTCCGAGGAAGCAAAAATTTCCTGTCTACTGCCAATGCAGGAAACCTGACGATGGGCAGCTGATGATAGCCTGCGATGCCTGCTATGAATGGTTTCATGTTAAATGCATGGATATTTCAGTTGCAGCGGCAAAGCGGCTGGATTACTTCATCTGCCCTAGCTGTCGTCGAATGGGGGGGGCAATGCTAATGACCCTTCCTGGCGGGTACTTTCAGATGGCGGGAAAAAGACCGGACGGGGCCACACCGTCGCAACCAGGATGGTGTGAGCTGAGTGGTTGCCAGGGCCGGCAGGTGGAAAACCTCCGGGAGCATTATCTCCAGGAGCATTTTCCACCGGGATTCCACCAATGGCCCTGTTGCCACTTAGATCTAGCACTGCGTCTCATCAGCCGGTACCTCGGGGTCGAGAGTTTGGATGGACTCGAGGGGGTGATGAGAGCAGTGTTGCCGCCAGGGTGGGTTGTCACCAACTCGGAGGCCCGTCGGTGCAGGAGGATGAGTGCTTTCTGGGGGCGCCCCTGTCCAGAGCGTCCCTCTCTGGACCCCCTGAATGCACGGGCAATGCTCCTGCACTGGGCGGTGGTGGGGGTGATGCTTCGGTCAGCTGGCCAGGAGGGTCAGCGGGCTTTCCGGAGTTTCAACCCCCAGTTGGGGATGGTAAGTCGAACTCCAGGGGGGCCTGGGCCGGTGGAGCGATTCCATAAGCCATTGGAATCGCGGGACCGCCTGCCCAAGCGCCGCAGGTCACAGGGCCGGCGTGAGTCGGACTCTACCCCTGCGCCGCAAACCCCGGAGAGCCCGTCTCCTTCAGGGAGTGGAAAGGATGCTCCGCAAGGACATCCTAGCCAGGAATCCCGGGAGGAGGAGACGGTCAAAAAGCGCAGGGAGGCACCCGAGCTGCAGGTAGAGAGTCTCGTGGGCAACCTGCCTAAGAAAGTGTGGTGGAAGTTCACCCCAGAGCAGCGGGTGACGTTTCGAGAGAACCGAGCTGCGCTGCGGCGTCAGATGCGGTGGGAAAAAAGGATGGGGGTTTCAGGCGTGACCGTACCATCAGGAGCTCCTGAGAGCTCCGGGAGGGAGGAGACTCCCATGGGGGGGAAGGCCACTACCTCCTATGAGGCGGTTGATGCAGGTCTGCGGGTTGCGGCAATTCGCAAAGACTTTGTTGCTGCAGCAGGTCCTGAGGAATGCACGCCGGTTTTTTAAGGTCCAGTAAGCCGGCGTGTCCTTAGATTCTCAGGCGAGCAGGATAGGTAGATACAAGGTGAGAGTAGAGGGACCCTACTCAGTCTTCTATGAAGACGGGATCTCACCTTGTCTTAATCTGCTAATGGGGTTAATTTGTTTACATTTGATAATGTATACGGTTGTTAATTGCTAGGGATGTAGATGGGGATACCTGCTTGCCTCATTCCCTAGAAGGTGTGCCAATTTTATCCTCTTTGTTTTCTGTACATTGGGTTAATTTTGTCCTTTTGGTTTCTGTCCATTGTCGACTTTATCCACTTTGCTTTTGGGACATTGGACACCTGGGTCTAGGAAGAGCAGTTGAACCGGAAGACCGAACAGCCGGACTGCACTTTTCCCCGTGTTGGGGGGGGGGGCTTATTTTTGACGGGGGAGAGTGTGGTAGGAAGTAGTTCCGGGTTACGCGCTGTTCGAGTGATCTCCCGTAGACCACAAGGTCACTCCCGCGAGGGGGCGGTCGCTGCTGGGGTATTTATAGCGGTTTGTTAGGCTACGCGTGGTCAATCGGCTAGCGAGAGCACAGAGGCGTGAATGGTGAGTGATAGCTGTGATTTGTAACGAGTTAGTTTGTGTTTGGAGTTGTTGGTGGACACGGGTGTATGAACTGTTGAAGCTAGGTGGATTATTGCGGGCGAGACGGTTGGTTCGTGCCACGGGAGTTGTGCGGCACCGGGTGTTGTGGACGGTGGGGTGGTTGTGGTGTTGGTGAGAGGACACGGAGAGTGGTGTCTAGTGGACAGAGATTGGAGTGGTCAGTGGACTCGTGTACGGACAGTGGTAGTTGGGTGGACTGTTGAGAGTGTGAAGGAAGTTCACACCGGGTGTGCTGCTCGAGGGGCAAAGGCAGTTTGTCCCGAGGGCGC
>JAWQFJ010020298.1:12500-19637 GCA_034096865.1 Theodoxus fluviatilis | reverse complement strand
CACATGTATTTGTGTGTGGATGTGTCTGTCTGTGTCTTAATCATCTATGAGTCTGTCTCTCCCTATCTCTGTCCATCAGTCTGACTATCTGTCTGTCCATCTGTTTAGTTCTGCACTCACCCAGTGTCCAATCATGCACTTCCATCCAATGATGCAGGACTCCAACCAGGAGTGGGATCTCTTTCCAGTACTCAGGTCAGGATACTCGAGACGTACACCCACTGAAAAAACAAAGATATAACTAAACGTAACTAAAACAAACACTTAAAACAGTGACATTATAATTATTTATCGTGAAAAGGATCAATTGAGAGAGACCGCGTGCGCGCCCTCAATATTCAACCCTTGAGAAGTTGAGTTGAACTAAGTTTATGACCCCATGCAAGTCGACTGGGAAGTTGAGAAGACCTTCTGCTGATATAGAGAACCAAACTAATCAAATAAACCACACAAACCTGAGTAGATTGTAATAATAAAAGACGTAAAACTAAAAGACAGCGCGAGATTTTATGAAAATCTGAATCTCGATCAGTGGATCAGTGAAATCATGAATCGTAGTACGTACCTTCACTGTTTTGACGTGTAGACCGGCGTACAGCAACCAGCGATCGGCGTCCAGTCAGAAAATGATCGAAGCAGTGCACACAGAATGTGGTATCCAGTGAAAAATGCTAAAAATCGAATCTGCAATCTTGACAAGGTGAAACAGCGCGTCAGTTGAAAACGGCGGAAATGCGCTGCGGTTGGTTCAAATCAGCCGGTAAACTTGGGAATCATGGGAAACCCATGTTTGAATGAAACATTTTTTTCTTCTAGTTCATTAAATTGGCATTTATTGTCTAATCAAATTCGAATTATATTCTCATTTAAATTCTACGCTGATTCTTTTTTCTTTAAATCAATCTTTGATATTCAAACTTATGACCAGTGTCCATGCTAGATCTATTTATAGTGACCTACTCTAGAACGTGGGTCATGAACCGAGGTCAACAGTTGACTGGCGGAACCTGGCGGAATCACGGCGACATTGGCACACGTCATAATCTCAGCAACCAGCTCGGTGCTGTCTTGGTACCTTGACGGCTATATCGGGCCGGTATTGCCAGTAAAGTCCCGATATCGGGCCGTTCTCGGGCCAACATGCAGTGCTGGCTGGGCCCTGTCCCCCTCCGCGTCCCGCTCCGCAGCCCTCACTTCAGGGAAGGTGGCGAGACACGACTGGGCAGATGCACTGTCAGTGGGGACTGGCGGCGGATGATAGTCTGTCAAACCACTCGAGTTTATCATCTCGACGACCTCGGTGGGCTTGTCTCTCACTCCACGCTCCACCCGTCGAGAGGTCACAAGTCAGGTGTGAAAGGTCACAATCTGTCTTGGCCGTGTGATGTGTTCCGGTGATGTCTACGGTGGGAGCACAAGGAATACACTCTGCGCGCGCTTCATGCAGCCCAACAGACGAGTAAGTCATGCGAATGTTGTTTGACTCACGGTGCTGTTCAGCTCGTCGCTTGTCTCGACGTAGCTGCGCTGGAGGCTTTCGTCTCCACATCCCGCGAGCGCTGTCGCTGTCCGGTAATGGCTGACCTCGCGTGAAGCGTAGCACGACGACTGTTTGGTTCGCTGTACCGTCGACTTTCCACGAAGTTAAGGTCTCCGTAGTCAGCAGTGTCGAGAGGGCACCTTCTACAGTGGCTGGAAGTCCAGTAACTGGCATTTTGGCGTACTCGAACTATTGCTATTGCAGAAAACGTCGGAAGCGAAGCGAAACGTGTTGGTCGGCAGGCCAGAGCTGAGACGAGAGTGGCTGAGTTAGAGAGAGAAAGAGAGAGAGAAAGAAAGAGAGAAAGAGAGAGAGAGAGAGAGAGCGAGAGAGAGAGAGCGAGAGAGAGAGAGAGAAAGAGAGAGAGCGTGCGAGAGAGGGATGGAGGGAGGGAGGGAGAGAGGGAGGGAGGGAGAGCGATTGAGAGAGAGAGAGAGAGAAAGAGAGAGAGAGAGAGAGAGAGAGAGAGAGAGAGGGGGGGAGGGAGGGAGGGAGGGAGGGAGGGGGGGAGGGAGGGAGGGCGGGAGGGAGGGAGCGAGGAGCGAGAGAGAGAGAGAGAGAGAGAGAGAGAGAGAGAGATAGATAGCACGATAGTGAGAGTGTGGGAGGGAGGGAGGGAGAGAGGGAGAGAGAGAGAACGAACGAACAAACGAACGAACGAGTTTATTGAAAAGGCCACCGGGAATTGAAATGTACTTACATTTCAATTCCCAAGGAAAACAATCAACGTAAAAACTGTCATGCTCCGTGGACATCAGAACTTCTAGTCTGCGTTTGAACGCTTTGTACAGGTACATGCTCGTTGATCTTATAATTTTCATTTCTTTACTGGCCAAGAGAAGTTCTAAGAGATCATCTCTATTCACATCTACACAATCAAATATCAAACGTTCTCTCAAGTCCTGTAAGGCAGGACAATGGAGTAAAAAATGTACCTCCGTTTCTGTATGCTCCCTGCACAATGGACAAAGCTCTAGGTTATTACTGTTCATATATCTGTGTTTATGGCTAAATAGATCGGTAATTCCCATCCTAAATCGTATGTAAGTGTCCCTAAATACTGTTTTATCTAGAGCGTAGAGATACTGTTCAATTATACAAGAAGTTTTCAAAAGTCTGTAGAAGGAGTATCTCTCACTATTCCTAACTTGTGCTTCCCATTCTGTGTAAAATTTGCCGATAAGTTTCTCTCTGATGTTTCTCAGAAACGCCGTTTCATTTGGTACTCTCTGATTTGACCATACTTCTTCATAGTTGCATTCGAAGAGTAGTTTTCTAACCTTTGAGGCCCAAGAACCTTCGTTGGATGTACACAGCATCATTTGGTATATTTTATAGAGTAACCTGCTTTCATCCATTTTTAAGAGTCTTAACCAGTATCTGATTCTGCGCAACTTGGCATTGACCCACAGAGGAAAACGCCCAGTGTCACCGTACACCATAGCATTAGGAGTACGTGCTGAAACATTCAAAAACTTTTGATGGCGTGTAGGTGTACACTCTCTACAGTCTGACAATCATCCATTCCCCAGATTTCAGCCCCATACAAAAGGATCGGCGGAATCTGAGAATCGAATAGTCTAAAGTAAACGTCAGGTGTTACTTGACGGATTTTTCTCAGTGACCTTATCAAAAGTAAAAGGGCGGATTTAGCTCTACCTGCCCATTAATTTTGGGTTACATTTGAGCATAACTTTGCAGATAGCATGTTACCAAGGTACTTATATTCACTTTCTACTTCTAGTCGTACCTCACCGAGGTACCATCTTTCATGTCTAGATAAATGTCCACCAAGTATGTAGACCACTACTTTAGTTTTTTCTGTGTTGACCATCAGACCAAGTCTATCAGCTGCAGTTTTCAGGCAGTTTAATTGGTTTTGACGACCTACTACTGTGTCCGAGAGCAAAGCAACATCGTCCCTAAAGAGGAGAGCACTCAAGACGGGCGTATTAGGAGCCAACTGTATACCATGTTTACTATTGGCGGAGATCTCATCAATCAAGGTATTAATAAAGTAAGAAAAAAGGATCGGACTGAGTTTACAGCCTTGCTTCAGCCCCGAAGAACACTCAAAGAAGTCGGTCTGACCATCCCTCTCTCTCACACAGTATTGTGCCGATCTGTACATGGCTGTCAGACAATTCAATTTTTTGTCTTTTATTCCAATTTTAAGTAGAACTTTCCACAATACGTCTCTGTTTACCATATCAAAAGCTTTTCTAAAATCTACGTAGCCAACATAAAGTTTCCTGTGCTTATTTAGATATTTGCCAATGATACCTTGCAGAACAAAAATGTTATCAACTGTACAATACCCCTTTCTAAAACCCGCCTGTTCTTCCCGAATGAGTTCATGCTGATCCGCCCAACTCTGCAGCCTACAACAAATAATGTGAGTAAATACCTTACTGAAAGTACTAGATAAGGCAATACCTCTGTAGTTGTCAGGATTGTCACGAGACCCACGCTTATTTATCGACACAATAATGGCTTCTGACCAAACATCAGGGAACACAGGGAACACACCACTGTCAAATATTGCATTGAATAGGCGCAGTAAAAAAGGTAACATTAAATGTTCAGTTGATTTGCGCATTTCCGCTAATACATCGTCAGTACCTGCTGCTGCTCCCGATTTTAATCGCCTCAAAGCGTTTACAACCTCAGCCCTCGAAATAGGCGAATTTACACTGTTGTCATCCAGATCAATATTACTCACAGTCTGCACGCAAACATCGTGACTGACAGATGATGTGTACGAAAAGACACCTTTAAAATGCTCATACAAAGTTTGTAAAGGAATGCTACATGAAACTCGATATTTAGAACCTAGATTTTTAACATGTCTCCAGAATGTTGCGCTGTCTCGGATATTATTCAATAGAGACATACTCATATGTTCTCTGTACTCCTCTTTTTTAACCCTAATGATCTGTTTATACCTGTTTCTGCACACAATATATGAGTGTCTATCATTGACAGTCCTTGAAAGCAAAAATGCGCGTAAACGTTGCCTGGCATCTTTTTTGGCAATGGTACATTCTTTGTCATACCATCCTTTCAGAGATGACTGTTTTTTTAAAGTTTAAATGACCTTTTAAGAAAGTCTGCAGCTTGGACTAAACATTTCGTAAGAGCCCGAGTCATTAACTTCTAAGTCATTAACTTCTAAGTGCGATTCATTAAATGCATTGCCATTTAATTCCGAGAGGCATTTCTGAAGGTTAATGATATACTCACTACATAAATTTCTATCCCAAATATTTTTTGTAATGGTAGTGGTGGGAGTAGTTTCCCTATAAACCCGACCTGCATTTCCTCTAGAAATGCACAGTTCAAGACACATATGTGGAGAAGTAACTGATTCTACAACACACAATGAATCGATTACTGTGAGAAGATCCTCTGACGCCATACAGTAATCTACTACGCTACTTTCTGTGTGAGACACATACGTATATTTCCCCGATTATTCACCGTACAAGCCATTTAAAATTGTCAAATCATAAGCAGTACACATGGCCAATAACGATCGACCAAACTCGTTCAACGTAGTTTCATGGGAAAAGCGTGAGGGATTCAATGTTTCCCGACTCATGTCGAACACCATATCACTTTCACAGGAGTTATAGCACGATGTTCTCGCATTGAGGTCCCCACACAGCAAAATAGCTCAGTTTCGATACACGTCGGTGACAGTAGCGATACATTTTTCCAACATAAGGATGCCATCAGTTTCATCAACTGCTTCATAAAAAGGAGAACCGGTTGGGGGAACGAAAGCAAAGAAAATGAGCACATCATTTGCAGAAACAAACTATAATCTGTCAATTTTGAAAACTAAAACATTCAATGTTAAAGAAAATTTTTGCTACCGATTTAATCACAAGACAGATTAGCCCGCCAGACATTCTCCCCTTGGATGAAAGCTTGCGAGCAGGCGCCACAAACTTGTCATACGCTTCCAAGCAATGCAAAAAATCAAATCTCTGTAAAATTGTTTCGTACAGACAAACACATGAGAATTGTTCAACATAATGGAGAAAATCTGGGTCGTCAATCTTGGAGAGAAATCCATCAACGTTCCAAGACAAAATGCAAAAAGGAGAAAGAAGCGAACCAGTACGGATACCGTCGACTCGTGGGTTGTCATCACCAGGGCCTCGGCCGTCTCCCTAGGTGGGGGAGCGAGACTCACCCGTCTGCGGTCTCGCAGCCTCACAGCGCGAGTGACGCAAACGGCCATCCCACACACTACCCTGGCTGCAATTCTCGGCTGCCAGGTCATCGGCAGTTGTGGAATCTCTGTCCAGGTCTGACATAGCGTCCGCGAGAGCATCTTCATACTCTTCCTCGATAGTATCTACTTCCTCGGGCTCCTCTGGCGAACGACTGACGCTCTGCCCCGCGGTGTCTCTTGTTAGCCAGTCAAGCAGAAAGCGCTGGGTACTTACTGCTCGCTCTGCACGTGCATTCCGAAGGTTGCCGCTCGGTGGGTTCATCGCAGCCCCAGGGTGGTCGGCTTGCTGTGCAAGACCAGAGGCCACGCGTGTTGTAAGTCGGCGAGCCAAGCGAGATGTCTCGCAGCCCGCGAGCTGCGCGAGCTGCGCGAGCTGCTCTTTCTGCAGCTCGCCAAGTCTTGCTGAGCCACGCTCGCCGCTCGCCGCCTTACAACGGCATGGCTAGCCTCGCTTGCGAGATACTCGCTTGGCTCGCCACTTACAACACGCGTCAGAACAGGAGGCGCAGAGTACTCAGTGAGTTCGCGCGAGCTCAGACGAGCTCAAACTGCGCCCTCCTGAACAACACTGAACAAGTGTGCGCACGCCAAGATGGCGTCCAATGCTGACTCTTCGACTACCCACCGTCGTAAAAGCGTAATCTTCGAGGTGGCAATGCTCGAATTGGCTTCTGAATCGGTTGCACCGTTCGCCTCGTTACAGTGACACTCAGTTCAAATGTCATTTTCGGATGAACCGCACATCTGTTCAGGTAAACAAGCTTCTTCATCATAACTTCTGCTTGTTCTTCGTTGTCGCACTCGTGATGAAAGCAGTAACATAAAAATTATCGTCTGCACAGACGTGCAACCCCATTGATCTATAAATTTATATATGTATATTCCTGTTGCTCGTGACCCTCGTCTGTCTACAAGGATCAAAGACGCTACATGGAAGGAGGGGACCGGTTGAAGTGTGTCGACTACGAAGACAACTGTCAAACACTGGACAAGGGACGTAATCATGATTGGACGCTGCTTTGTTACTTCCCTTTACGGTGGCGCTAGCCGGCTGATGGACAGTTTTCGTAATAAATTGACTCTGGTGAGAACCCAAACGAACAGAGCGATGATTCTTACCTGTTGTTACTCTTTCGTTCACATCATCCGGCACCAGGATGGTGTAACTTCGGCCCAGGTTGTGGTCGGCAAGGTTTAGTCGGACGAACACGCACGGCATTGTATCCGAGGAAGCCATTTTGGATTTCAAGGCGCGCCTGCTCAAAAATGGGATCGCGGTCAGTTCGCGAGCTCTCGGCGAGCTGACCTGTTCAGAAGGGAAGGCTTGGCGAGTTCGCGCGAGAGACCGCGATCA
>JAWQFJ010020298.1:0-7500 GCA_034096865.1 Theodoxus fluviatilis | reverse complement strand
CTTTTTTAGTATAAAGCGTGCAGAGGAGTTTTGAATGCGCTGTAAACGCGAGATAGAACAAGAGGGGAGTCCAGCAAAAAGAGAATTGCAGTAGTCGAGACGGGACAGAATAGTAGAAGTGACAAGTTTGGTTGCGGCGTCTTTGGTGAGGTACTTGCGAATGGTGGCAATGCGGCGGAGTTGAAAAGAACAGGTGCGTGAGACTGAAGAGATGTGCTTTTTCATTGAGAGGGTGTTGTCTAGGGTGACACCAAGATTCTTGACACAAGAAGACAGAGGAATAGATGAATCAGATAGTTCAAGAGAAATAGAGATGGCTTTGGGGAGCTTGGAAGTGGCACCTATCAGAATGGCTTCAGTCTTGCTGCCGTTAAGTTGAAGCTTGTTTTCAGTCATCCAGTTCTGTACGTCGGTGGTAGTGTCAGAGAGAGCAGCTAGGAGAGAGTCAGATTGATTAGAAGAAGAGTTGTTGTGGAGCTGAAAGTCATCAGCAAAAGAGTGGTGGAGAACATTGTGTCAATGGAAACAACCTGGTAGCGGTTAGCGAGATAGGAAGAGAACCAAGAGAGGACAGTGCAATGGATGAGAAATGTTTGTTGAAGACGTTGAAGAAGAATGTTGTGGTCAACCGTATCAAATGCAGCCGATAGATCCAGGAGGGCGAGGGCAGAGATTTGGCCTTATAATGATAAAAGTCATTATTGAGACGGAAATCTCGGGCTGTGACATCCATCCCTCCCCTGTACAAATGTACAGTGCAGTCGAGAAGTCAGAGTTATGAAGTCAGATGAAAAGTTGGCAGTCCTAATTCGTGATATCTGTCTTGGGCATCTCATTTTTGTTTTAGTCGAGAGATAAAAACTCTCCCCCCCAAAAAAAAGAAGAAGAGAAAAACATTCATCCTTTTCTTCCCATGTTGATGCTATTCTTGACAGAAGAATGAACAGAGGGATAGATGAATCCGAGAGTTCGAGAGAAGTAGTAGGTGTGGCTTGGAGAGCTTGGAAGTGTGGCGCCTGTCAGAATGGCTTCACGCTTGCTGCGTTAAGTTGAGGGTGTAGCGTTGTTTCCAGTCATCCAGTTCTGTACGTCGGTGATGGTGTCAGAGAGAGCAGCTAGGAGGCAGTCAGATTCGATTAGGAGAGAGTTGTTGTGAGCTGAGAGTCATCGCAAAAGAGATGGTGGACAGAACATGTGTCGGTCAAAGATATGGTCAAGGGTTGAGTGTAGAGAGTGTGAACAAAACAGGCCCAAGTACAGACCCTTGAGACTCCACACTCGAGCCTGATGGGTCCTGAATTCAGGTTGTCCGATGGAAATCAGCTGGTAAGCGGTTAGCGAGATAGGAAGAGAACCAAGAGAGGACAGTGCAATGGATGCCAAATTAAGTTGAAGACGTTGAGAAAGAATGTTGTGGTCAACCGTATCACAGAATGCAGCCGATAGATCCAGGAGATGCAGGAGAGATTTGACCTTTGTCAGCCGGCCAGAGAAGGTAATTTTGATCTTTAGAAGGGCAGTTTTCGGGAGTGGAGTTGGTGGTCGATAGCTGAATGAGAGAGGAGAGAGAAATTGTGAGTAGCATGGTGAGAGCTTGAGTTGGTTGAGGACTATTCTTTCAAGAAGTTTGGAGATAAGGATAGTTTTGAGACAGGGCGGAATTGCCTAGTGTACGTTTGGGGATCGAGTGATGGTTCTTCTAGAAGAGGTTTGACAATGGCGGTCTTGAATGATGTCTGGGACAGTGCCTGATTGCCAGAGAGTTGTTGATGATTTCAAGGATAGAAGGAAGAAAGTTCGGTAGATACAGTCGAGTAGAGTTGAGCTGGAAGAGGGTCAAGGTCACAAGTTTTAGAGTGATACGCTCTGTTGATGACTGCAGTTTCAGTTCAAGAGAAGAGTGACAGAGTGCTTGATAGTGTGTGATGAGAGGAGTGCCATGCGTATCAGCGAGGATGTGAGTGTCAGAGCTTTGGTAGAGGTAGTTGTGCCAGTTGTCGGCGGATGGGGCTTTTGAACCTATTTGTGGAAAGTAATTCTGAGACAGGCTTTGTGGGTGACGTTTGGAGGGGTCGAGTGATTGTTGGTGATAAAGAGAGTTGAGGCGGACTAGAGACACACTCAATGCTAGGCTTTGTCCATATGTGGTAAGAATAATGGCTTTATTGGGGGGGGTAGGAGTTCACATACCATTTTGGTTGGCTAGTACAACAGTATGTGATTTCGTTGGCGCGATGCGAATGATCGGTCATGAACTTGTTCTTCTTGTGCTGTTGGTTGTATAGTTGGTGTCTGTGTCAACTGTCTAATATTGTGGAGTGTTCGCCACTTCCTCTTCTGCTGCGGCGTACGAGCCTTGTTTAGCGTGTCTGTACGGCCGTGATGTCATCCGATAGGTGCCAGAAGGCCTACTCTACATATGTATTTTTTTCTACTGCTTTCTTTGCCATGGCATTCAAATAATATTCTGATTTGTGATGGCGAGGAGAGAAGTGAGGAGAGAGAGAGAGAGGAGGAGAGAGATAAGACGAACGAACGTATCTTAGATTTATTGTTAGTGCCTCTCGTGCCCATCACAATTAGAGTGATACATTTAGATATGCCTTCATCGGCCATTGCAATACAGACTGTCGCTCCTTCCTTCTTTTAAATGCAAAGTATCAGATACAATTGATACTCCTGTCGTATAGAATTTCACGTTCTGTGATTGTCAAGAGCGCTCTGTACACACTAATAGTCACTCCGATAGCCGTGTGTGACATAAAAATTTGGCAAAGTATTTTCTGTCTCAAAATAACCCTTGTACATTGGATCTTCGTAGTTAAGTAAATGCTTTTCACATCGTCCTGAGATTCATAACAGTTTGGACTAAAGGAATAAGTTGCATATTACCTTTCATTTACCATACCTGTATTTATGATTAAGAACGGATCGCTGTAAGCCAGTTGCGGAAATGAACATACACGTCACGAAAATGCTTTTTTTTGTCTAGACAAATAAGGGTAGTCTTCTCTGCCCCAGAAGAGATCTAAAGGATTTATAGAAATCGTAATCTGCCACTTTACTCATGAGAGATTCAACCCATATAACCACTGTATTACACCTAAACGGTCGTGTTTTTAAGTTACTCTCAACAAATTCTTCTCTCTCGTGTGTTACATTTCTGCTCAGCTCCTCACACCTTGTAAACCACAATCGTAATCGATACAATACTGCTTGACTCTTTTCTTTGCCGCCTATGGTTTCGCCTAGCACCCGGCTGAGTAGCATGCTGTGTGTCTTATATGGCCTTTTACATTGGGGACTATCCTGGGCTGGTCCCATGTTTTACAATATCATGAGAGAGAGAGAGAGAGACGAGAGGAGAGAGTAGAAGAAAGAGAGGATTGGGGGGGCGAGACGAGGGCAGAGAGGAGAGGAGAGGAGAGACTGAGATGAGTAGAGGGAGCAGAGCAGAGAGAGAGAAAGGAGAGGAGAGGAGGAGAAGCGAGAGAGAGAGAGAAAGGAGAGAGAGAGTAGAGGACGCATGAGAGAGAAGAGTGATGTGAAGTAAGGTGAGTAGAGTTAGTGTGGTGGAGGTAAGAAACATATAATGGACATAATTGAACAATGGAAACTATTTTATTAAATGTCGAGTGACTTGCTAACGGTTTCGACTTTTTTCCTTCATTTACATTAGTGTGGATAGCTTATGTTTCAGCTAATGTCCTCGCACATTTATGAAACCGGTGACAACGAAACGAGAGTCTTCGTCTCTCATTTGCTGAAAAAAGTTTATACATCAACATAGAAATAGAGGGGGTTGGACGAATCAGGAATCTTTGATCAAAAGTTCACTTAGTGGTCGGCCACCACAAAACCAATCTGTACTCGATTGTTTGATGTGCTAGATATGGCACCCATTTTTTTCCTCTGCTATGGTCTTTTCTGATTAACTCCGATATTAAATTATAGGTCTCCGTATAAACAAATTTGTAAAGTTACGCTCATGTTGTGAAAATGGATGTCGTGTTCAGTCGTTCACACACCCATCCCTCATCTGATTGATCTCGTTCATTCCATCCCTACCATCCCTCCTCCCTGCTCCCCATCCCTCCCTCCCATCCCATCCATCCAAGCTCCCTCCCTCCCTCTATCCTGCCATCCATCCATCCATCCATCCATCCATCCATCCATCCATCCATCCATCCATCCATCCATCCATCCATCCATCCATCCATCCATCCATCCATCCATCCATCCATCCATCCATCCATCCATCCATCCATCCATCCATCCATCCATGCATCCATCCATCCATCCTCATCCATCCATCCATCCATCCATCCATCCATCCATCCATCCATCCATCCATCCATCCATCCATCCATCCATCCATCCATCCATCCATCCATCCATCCATCCATCCATCCATCCATCCATCCATCCATCCATCCATCCATCCATCCATCCATCCATCCATCCATCCATCCATCCATCCATCCATCCATCATCCATCCATCCATCCATCCATCCATCCATCCATCCATCCATCCATCCATCCATCCATCCATCCATCCATCCATCCATCCATCCATCCATCCATCCATCCATCCATCCATCCACTCCACCCCATCCATCCATCCATCCATCCATCCATTCCACCCATCCATCCATCCATCCATCCATCCATCCATCCATCCATCCATCCATCCATCCATCCATCCATCCTCCATCCATCCATCCAAAGCATTCGGTTCATGCATCTTCCTTGCCCTTTCATTTATTCACATTCATACCCTTCACTCATCCTCCCCTCCTGCAACCTCGTATCCCTCCATTCCCTTCACTCCATGCATCCATCTATCACGATCTATCAATTGCATCGATCCTCATGCAAACGATCCAATCAATTGTATCCATCCTCATCCATCCATCGCATTTCGTGCATGCTGTCATCCTATCCATCCGATAGCACTTCACATGTGTCTGTGCCAGCTGTCCGAGGAAAGCACGCAAAGTAAGACCGCTTTAATGAAAGCGAGAATTGTTGATTTTGAGGGATATAAAGTTCAGTAATCACCTGGTCGTAGACACTTTGTTCCTCCTGTGTGAGATTGGTTTCGTGACTGTGCAAGCGTGAGTATATGTATGTCAGTATAGAGTTGTTCATATAATATTCTGCAGGCAAAGAACTCCTGCTAAACCCGATGGGGTATCTCGTTAACCTCCTCCTGCTGCTGGCGTCTGATGCTATGCTGCTGTCTTGTCTGGGGATTATGTGATGTATGATGAACATCGATGTGATTGGGTCACACGTGATGGAGACGAGACGTTGCTGTTTAGTTTCTATGGGTCTTTATGAATGCATGTTGCCATTCATAAAATTATGTTAATCCTCTCGCGACCGTTGAGGCACTCAGACCCTCGCTTTTGGACTTTGAGACTATAGGATATATCTGTCGGACAACAGGGCGATTGATCATTCACGACTTCGATCATTTTCTTAATTGTAGCTCTTTGTCCATCATTTATAATTTGACTCAGTTGCTTCCAGGAGACATCAACGTTTCATCATTGCTAGGTTTTCACGATTTACACACACACGCACACACACGTATCCACACACACAGAATAAGTCCCACACTACAAACGTGTTAGATTTGTACGAGCGTTTTTCCATTCTTCCAGGCATTTTTTTCCCTCAAACTAGCGTCTTTTTGGTACTCCTATGTGTAAGATTCAAACGTACCTCACCCATCTCTATGCATCTGAAATCCTTTTTTGCACCTTTAAAAAGGTTTATTTTTCTCTGTATATTTCACTAAACTAAAATCTGAAGAAAAGAGAAATGATAACAATGTCGGAAAGGCTTCCAAGAGACGGCACCACATTCATTGGATTAGTCCGAGGCGAGTGAATTTGGTGCGGGAGAAGACAGCAGCGGGTGGGCCAACACAGTCTGACTGGACATGACATTGATTGGCTGCGTTTTTTACGAGTTTTTGTTTATTCGATCGGTCTGGATTCTGTGTTTCATTATGTTCATGCTTAACGAAAATTCATCGCTTTTTTTGTCTTTTCACGTAGATACCACTCTTCCCTGCCTTTCTGTCACGGTCCTACTTATATTACTTTGTTGTTGCGCTCGTTGCTTTCTACATAGAGCCTTTTCCACTAAAATTCGTAAGGTTTGACCCTCTTGTTGTGGCGAGAATTGGAGTGGCGTATTCGCCTTTAATGTCAAATACACACTCTTTTTACTGGCAATAGAATGCGTAGTGTGGTAATTCACATACAACGAATTGTTCGTTTCCACTGCTCCGATTGATTGACATGCGGATGGACCGAGAACTAGGTCGTAAATCAGGTGGAAGGTACTCAGTTAAAATTGCATAGCCAAGACAAGCCACCAAAGACAGATTTAGCCACTTCTCTCAACGTCACCAGGACTAAAGATCGAATATCGTTTATTTCTGAAAGTATGCATGTACAGGTTTGTTAATTTTGTTTTTGTCTAGGATTTATATAGATCAACAACATTTGACAGAAAACCCATAGTTTATATACAAACTGTTGACAAGATATTAACGGCAATATAAGTTTGTATTTAAACCAGTATCGTGGTTTATGTGTTCATGGATAAAATTTCGTGATAAATCATTATATATTGCATTTTCCAAGCTATTTCAAAATCATGTCTCATCCTTTGTTTGTTTAATTCATTACGGGAGGGCGGTTTTTGCTTCGAGGAGGTATAGAAATTCGACCATTCCAGAATATAACTCATGAATAGAAAAATAAGGACCATGAGTAATGATGAAAGTTATGAATGGATTTTGTACGCTGCCTCCTCTACTGTCCTTTGTGTATTATATCTAATTGGTCTGTTTAAGGATAGATCATTTGTGTGTCACTGAAAGTAACATTACTGGTGTAGCAGTGGTGTTACAAAAATTAGAATGAGAAGCCAATCAAGTCACAGATGCATACTAACCTAGGTATATTCGACCTCAATTAGTGAACGCGTAGGCCTAAACGGGGGGGTGGGATTGGAGTGTGGGGGGGGTGGAATAAGAGAGAATATGTCCAAAAATGCATGTGGGTTTCGCAGAAACGATCACCGAAATCACATAGGCGATCGTTCTCACGATCTATTACGAGTACCTATGAAGGTGGGGATTATGTGTTTCGTAGACGATTTGTATTTTAACAGGTAACGCGAGGTGACGGCAGACTGCCAAATTCGCAGCGGCGAGGCGGCTCTACGTGTGCAGATTTTTGGTAGGTGTGGGATCGTATGTGGACAGGCAGGGCTTTAGGGTCCATGGTTGGATTGGTAAATTTTTGGTAATTCGAGCCTTTGAAGAACTGTTAAACACGCGCTATGCTGGTCCGTGTGAGGGGGCGACATTGCAGCTATAATGTTGTTATAGATGCTTTTTTTCGGATTAGATTTCTTTGACGATGTAACTTTCGCCTCTCGCTGCTAATGCAGTTGTGGTGGCAAGATCACAGCTG
>JAWQFJ010020296.1:7500-16360 GCA_034096865.1 Theodoxus fluviatilis | reverse complement strand
AAGGCTATTTTGATTCTTTTGTCCTAAAACACATTACAAAAATTAAGGTTTTGTTACTTTTTTGATACAAACGCATAAAAACTTTTTCGTTTTTCCTTTTACAAAAAATACAAACATTTTTGTAGGCACCATTTTTGAGGGAGTTTTTTGTCCCAAACACGCCAAAACCAAAAATTGTATGGTTTTTTTTTTTGGCGTTAAAGGGAGGGTGAAAAATGGTCAGAAATTCTGCCGGTAGGGTCTCCGTAGCCCGTGTATTGTTGAAGTCAATAAACGGGGGAAGCGTTTATATTCTCACTTCCATACCCACGTTTGGACATCTCAACGGGTGGGTCCCTAACACGCCCTAAATCCAGGGCCCGACGCCTGATGGTGGAACACAAACGATGACCAAAAGTAAACGCGTCCCGGGTTAAGGTGAAACTCCCCGCCCGGACAAGCTTTTTTTAATGATTTTCACTTAGTCAGGCGGGGTGGGCGGGTGCGGCGTAGGCTGAGCGCGACCGGTAAAATCCCGATCAAGACATTTTGGGGGCAATTGTTTAGGAAACCCCTCCCCCGCAAAAAATCAGTTTAAAAAAAAAGTTGAGAAACACTTTTATGCTTTTTTTTTTAATATGCGTTTTTAGGGACAAAAGAATCAAAATGGTTCTTGTGTGAAGAGACTTTTGACCACAACAAATTTTGAAAAATCCCCGCAATAGCCGGCCCGGCCCCCCGCGCAATAGAGAGCCGAACCCCCTTCAGAAAACCATCCCCCACCGTGGCGCGGCGTGTTGTGGTTCATGTGTCGGAGTGCGGTACGTGGGTATGGGTGTATACTGCGTGTCATGCTTGTGGTTTCTGTGGTTTTGTGTCGCGCGCGTTGCGCGGCGGTTAGTGTGTCATGCGCGTGGGTGTTGTGTCGTTAGTGGTTTGCATGCATGTTGCATGTGTGTGTGTGGCGTAGATGCGTGTATGTGGTGTATATGCCGTAATGTTGGCGGTGTGGTTTGTGTGGTATGGTGCATAGACCATGTGTATGTGCGTTATGTGTGGTAGGGCCTATTTGTGGAGTTGTGCGAGTGTGTGTGTGTTGTGTGGTTGTGTGGCAAATGGTGTGTGTGTGTGAAATTGTGTTGTGGTGTGGTGTGGTGTGGTGTTGTGGTGGTGTGTTGTGTTGTTTGTGTGCGTGTGTGTTGGTGTTGTTGTGTGTGTTCGTGTGTGCGTGTTGCAATGTGCCGTGAGTGTGCCGTGTAGGTGTGGTGTGCGCAGGTTTGTGTGAGTTTGTGTTCTTTGTGTATAGTGTGTGTGTCCACCACCAACAAACCACCAACGTCGTTCCTATGTGTCGTTGTATCGTATATATGTCAAGTTGACAGCGTTGCGGCGTGGTTTGTGTGTATGTTATTAACTGTTTATTTTTGTGTGTGTGCTCCGTGCGCGCAGTTGTGAGCGCGCGGCGCGCATGGTGTGTTGTCTGTGTGCAATGTGCCGCGCATTTGTGTGGTGTGTGTTGCATATGGTGGCAATAAAATGATGTGTTACTATTTTTTCTGTTTTTATAAGTGAAAGGGTCAACGCAAAACCTTCTTAACTCCCCTCCACTAAGTACACAAGGCCGCTGTCAATTCTCAGACCACTCTTTACTGAGTTCTACCCTGTTAAGTATGCTTCACTTTTAAACACACCTGTTTGGCCTGATTGGAGATTTTTGGTTTGAAACTGGCGTTTTTTGGAAGTTCTGTGCTAATCACACCCCGTTATTTTTGCTCTGATCTAACCGGTTTGACCACATCCTCGTTCTAAATAAAAGCGACAAGGAACGTTTGGCGTTTGTGTTGATTTACAACCTGGCTGACATTCAGTCCGTCCGTCCGTCCGTCCGTCCGTCCCGTCCGTCCCGTCCGTCCGTCCGTCCGTCCGGGACAGGGAGCACGACACAGACTTCACATTGATTCGAAAAGCTTGTGAAAGTTGAGGCGATGGTTAAGGCAGCCCCTGCTTCCCGTCTTATCAAGGACAATGGGGACCACGCTCCTGGGTGTTTAGAAGTGGTCTGGGTATCGCCGCACTGCCATCCCCATAATTTGCATACGCCGGGTTCCTGTTTATTTCCCGGATGCGGCGTCCGGAGATAAAGATATTACGCTGACGGCAAAATGTGTGTTTTCCAAGAGTCTGATGCCTATCAAATAAGAAACAAACACAAAAACACTACGGACAAACATCATCAATTTATCACAGTTCTGTCTCGGGCCGCGTAAGAGCTAGCGCGGCGGGCCGGTTCTTCCAGTGATACGTTTACAGGGTGACAAACAATAAAAATGAAGTCTTTATTCCTCAAACTCTCCGATAGAAATACAGATTTTGTTGAGTAAAATGGGTCATACTTCGTAAGGCAAATCGGAGACATTTTTGCTAAATTGCCCGGCAGTATCGTAGCAGTGCATAGTCTTCGGGTACACATTTCCCATTCAACAACATCGCTGTATGCAAAAGGTTCCCACAACGGGCATAAAAAGGAAAAAAATGTGGGCACACAGGTGCTGAGACAAGCTATATGTATCGAGCATTTAACGAAAAGGATCTGCTATAAAACTAAGCTCCAGACTCGCTCCGTTCAAGTCCAGAAGCAGGCCGTAAACGGGACCACTCGTCAAAGGAATTGCGATATCACTGCAGCTTCCACACTTCATCCGTTATCGCCTATGAGGATCCTTTGAACGCCCGCCCAGCCGGAAACTTCCACACGTGCTTACTGGCTATAAAGGCTGCCACAGTCTGTCTCTCTCCTGCTGCTGGATGCACTCTGCTGTCCATTGAGTCCACAGGAGTTCTTCGCTTAACACTGTTTTCTGTTGCTTTCAACTGTTGTGCTAGGCGGCTGTACCTGTATATTGCCTGAAGCTGACTAGAATTGCCTTCAGCGACTGTACTTTGCCTATAACTACTGACCACTGCTTCATCTGCTGACCAATACTTTCTACTACTGTCCATTGCTTCCAACTGCTGCCCTTTGTCTTTGTCTGCCTTTCCAAGGTTCAACTGCGGCCTTGTGCTTTGAACTGCTCTGTTTCTCCCATTTGCTACTGCTTGTTGCGTTCGACTGCTAGTGACTGCGTTCACCCCCTGCTACTGCTTTCCGCTGCTGCCCACTGCTATCCATAGGCGACCACCGCTCTTGACTGCGGATCATTGCGGACCTCGTCGCCAGTGGGATGGAGTGGTTTTTCCTGTCTGCCCTGTGCCTACTGCTGGCGTTGTTGCTGCTGGTGGTCCTGTTTCACCAGTCCTGCAGGTCACGGCGTCTGGATCTTCAGCACAGGGCTGTGCTTATTACAGGTAAAGCCTGCATCCTTCTTTGCCTCTCTCTCTCTCTCTCTCTCTCTCTCTCTCTCTCTCTCTCTCTCTCTCTCTCGTGTGCGTGTGTCTTTCTCATTCTGTCTCTCTCTCCTCTCTCTCTCTCTCTCTCTGCCTCTTTCTTTCTCTCTGTATGTGTCTTTCTCTCTCTCTTTCTCTGCCTCTTTCTTTCTCTGTGTCTTTCTCTCTCTCTCTCTGTCTGTCCTCTCTCTCTCTCTGTCTCTCTCTCTCTCTCTCTCTCTCTCTCTCTCTCTCTCTCTCTCTCTCCTCTCTCTCTCACTGTCCTCTCTCTCTCTCTCTCTCTCTCTCTCTCTCTCTCTCTCTCTCTGTCCTCTCTCTCTCTGTCCTCTCTCTCTCTGTCCTCTCTCTCTGTCCTCTCTCTCTCTGTCCTCTCTCTCTCACTGTCCTCTCTCTCTCTCTCTCTCTCTCTCTCTCTCTCTCTCTCTCTCTCACTCACGGTTGTGCTGCGGTCGGAGACGGTAGCATTCCATGGAGGCTCTGCTCTGCTAAAGTGCGAAGACAGGCGGCGTATCTGCGATTTTGTAGTGAGACTGAATTCCGGAGTTTTCATCTCGTCCCGAAGACGATGCACATGTAGGTTTTTGACACTGCTTTTCTTCTAAAGCCCTAACTTTACGCGTTTTGACGAGCTCTTTGTCGGCTTGAATTGCAATAGGCGACGTGTACTTTGGGGCGACACTCGTCAGAACTGATCGTGACTTGTGTCTGGTAGGATGTGACATGGGATTTTGACACCGCTACAAGTACAGTTAGTAGAAGGTGAAACGTGTGTGTATTGAACTATTTCCACCAATTTCGTGTTTCTTCGTTTTGCCGGTCTTCGTTGATCATTACACTGTTCCAACGAAACAGTGACATTTGTATTGCAATGTAGGTGGACGGAGTGGTGCAGTCATAACACGTTTCAGCAATATGGTGGTGTTGATATAGTGTCGTGAAAAGAGAATCTTTATCTTAATTTTGTTTCTTTTCTTTTTTTTTTCCTTTTCCTCTCTCGATTGACTTCGCTATTTGGACTTATTAATTCGGAAATTTGGAAAGTGTTGGTTTTGCGCGTGCTCCACAATGGGCGTTGATCTCGCACGCATTGGACTTCATATTTCTCGGGGAGACCGTGCTAGAGGGCTGATGACACCGAAATCAATGAGTAGTGTGTGCGCTTGCGCTGCGTTTTTCAGCGTGGCTATCATGCTAGGCTTGCTTGGTGGCGCTTTGATGGGTGCCCAGGCCTCCACACTGCTGCCAGACAGCCAACTTGCTCTTGCTCTCTGAGGCGATCGCGCGTTTTTCAACGACTTCCAACGAGAGTGTGATACACATGATATTCACCTGGAGTCCATGCCACTATGGGGAGCTACAGCCACGCTGAATATAGTGTCAGAGCCTGTCCAGTGGAAGATGTGCGACGTGCCATTCTCAGTCACTGGGGTTTGCTGTGCAGATGGTAACTGCAGTGCAAGCTCTTCCAACCCCCAACTATGGGGCAGATTGGGTAAGGGTGGTCTGGAGGCTTTGAGAGATTGTCTTGGTATGATGTCGGCGACATTTGTGACTGGTAACTGCTGGTGGGAAGGTGACCACTGCGGAGTTCGCTGGTCTGGTACCATGAGAGGCACACAAGCTGGTTTTCCAAAGGGTTACTCAACAGTTGATAATGTGTACATCCTTAATTGTATCATACCAAAGACCCTATACAATAAGATGATTCGTTAGGCACTCGGCCTATATAAAACATGATGACGGAGCCGAGAACTATAAATAGCTTTCGACCGAGACGCCCCAAGCGGAAATCGTGACGCTCGAGTCAAGGAAGACAATCTTCCACATACCCACAACAGAAATCGTAATGAGAATTAATCACTTTTATATTATATTATATTATTATATTGCAAGTTTTTGAATTAAATATCGATAACTAAACAAAGGCTGGTGAAGAAAAATCCTTCTGTCTGTAAACACAGTATCTGTAGGCCTACTTTTGCTGGCCGAGCCGCTCGCTGCGATAGTAGCGAGATAGAAGGATTTACTGAGTATGGTCATGGCTCATGCCGTGTAATTTTATGTTTATTACTATAGAATTGCATAGATCTACTGTAGTAGGGAAACACAAACAGATATTGTAAGCAAACAAATGCAGATTTCATGATTTCCGTATTGCTTGCGGTGAAAATAACTTGCCGTGTAAACAGCCTGCATGGTCACTTGATATACGGTCACGTGCAAATAGCCTGGGCACTAGATACACGGTCACGTGCAAATAGACAACCAAATTAAAAACTGTTCACAATAACAGGAAAACCACAATAACAGAGTTCACTATAAGTGGACTCCACTGTATCAACAAATTTAATAGAAAACTACATAACTAGTTTTCAACTTCAAAAAAAACCGCTGGCGCTGAACCTCCAGGTTTTGGCATTTTAAAAAAGATCGGGTTCGAACCCGCAACCTCTCGAGAAAAGAGGGGGAAAACACACACACACATAAAAACACAAAAAAACCACAACCTCTCGAAAAAAGAGAAGAAAAAAAAAGTTTCAGCGCAGAATCAAACCTGGTCATGCATGACCAAGAGTCGAACGCTCTACCAGCTGAGCCATTAGAGAATTGCTATGACGGAGTGTTTGTAAAGCATGTAAATCCACTTCTAAGCTATCGGCCCAGGAACAATCAACCATATATTTTAAACATGATGGATAGGTTCAGGAAGCTCCTATTATGACATGTTTTGCTTTCCTTTGGCATGTCATAGACGCTGAATTAACACTCACACAGTCACACAGAGGAGGAAGTGTATTATAGATGTTCAACCCAGACATGTGCATTCGTACTCATTCAGTGATTCACGCACACACCGTGTGTGGTACTGCTACCGAGTACCGTCATTCTACAAGCAACGAGTCAATCCTGTTAACACGATTCATAACTGGTAGGTTTTTAGGCTAGATTCGCTTCGAAAAGTTGCAGAAAATCTGATGGTGGTAACAATCTGACGGTATAACAAGTTTGACAAGGAAAAAACCAAGCAAGTAATCATTCTGACCGTTGTCAGCCATGTTCACCACGACAACGGCAGGATTCTAACGCATCATGAAGAAGGCTGAAATGGTCGGTGTCGGTGGTTGTTGTGACTCTTGACCGGTACTGTACTCCATGCACCTTAACGGTCCGTGTGATTCGGGTGTAATCTTAAGCTTAACGACGTTTATTGGCAGTATTACACCCGAATCACACAGAGCACAAACTTTGCGCAGCTGAGTGCGAGAATCTGGGTCACGTGTCGGCGTCTATTTTCATGGCTCGTGAGTGCCTGGCTAAAGTGCGTTAGAATCCTGCCCTTTTCACCCTCTGTTTGCAGAAGCTCCTAATCTCGCTGGAAACAAGATTTCATACTCTTGTCGTGGAACCAAACGACGACAAGAGTGACCTGATTTTTCAATACAAACACTGTATTCATTTTGTTGTTTAGACTGCAAGTGTAACTTTTCTGACTTGCGTTCCACTCAACACATTTTTCACCTAGTGGACATGTACTCGATTAATTGACTCGATTAAATTGAACTGATGTATTTGATATACATTTGTATTAATCCGGAAAAATTATGAAATCATACTTCATTCATTCGAGCATTAGTCTTGACAGCGTTCAGCGGACGAAGTAAACATCAATCTACTTCGACCATAACGTAAGTGCGAGTTGCAGACGAAACGACTAGGTACAAAACGTCCAGGATACAAACGACCCGCATCGTAAAAAATCTTTCTTTCTCCTTCACCAATGTTCTCCAAATTCACATATGAACAAAGACTTGTCAAGATGAGGCTCCCTAGTCTGTGCTACAGAAGAACTAGAGGTGACCTAATAGAAGTGTACAAGTATACGCACGGCATGTACCAGATTGGAGAGAATCTGTTTTCCTGCGATGACAATAGTGTCACAAGAGGTCACGCCTACAAGCTCAAGAAAAACCGATGCAATACGGCTTTACGACAGCATTTCTTCACCCAGCGAGTTATCAACATGTGGAACAGCCTCCCGAATAGCGTAGTCGAGGCACCGAGCCTGAACTCGTTCAAGAACAGAGTGGACAAGCATCTACAAGGATATATGTTCAAGCTGGAGGAACCACTGGCGCAGATGATGCACAGCAATTAGGCCTTTTTTCTCTCTTTTTCTTTATCTCACAAGTGTTATAGACTAGGCCTGGTAAAAGACCAGCTAGTATCCATAAGAACAATAAAAATACAGCCAGAGAACTACCAGAATCGGCGATAGGCCCTGGACGCCTAAGCAAGCCGAAGAATTCTATTCTATTCTATTCTATTCACCCTTCTCAAAAATCTCCTCGCAAATGACGTCACGTTATTCGACGTCAAATGATCACGTCACAGATTTTGCAAATGGAGTCTGTTGTATCGTTTTCATTGCAACACCAAAATGTAAAAAGTCACTTTCTTTTCAAACCTCGATTCTGAAAATTTGATAATATTGAATGGGACCTAACTTCCAGTCAGTGTGCAAAATCTCAAGGAAATCCGTCCAGTAGTTTTTGAGATATAGGCCGTGGAGTCGGGACAGACACACAGACAGACAGACAGACAGATAAAGTCTGTAGGACCTCCAGTAAACCTGGAGGGATAATGCTCATCTCCACAAAGCGAGTTGCCATGTGTCAACTGTCATGTTTGTAAAACCTACGTGCTTGCATTTTATTATGCTAGCTTTCCGGCATAGTGTTTGTAAGTTTTGTTTATCTTTATGACCTTTTTTTTCATTCCTGCTATGATCGGTTGCGTTTATTCATTGCGATGAAATGTTTTGGCCACTATTCACTATAATAAATTCCACATGCATCATTAATTTAATACTCATCAACATTTTCGCAAACAAAAATTGTATGAATTCAGTTGCCAAAACTCTTCAACTCTGATTCAGAATCACTCAATTGTGATCAAGCCTCAAGGCGATATTTATCATCTAACGTGAATCATTCATTATCAAGACTGCTGAATAAGACTGAGGTGCTGACGTGACTAAATCAGCAGATTTTCGAAAACAAATATCGGCACACCTACGAAAGCAAAAGTCACAAGCTTCCTCCACCAGTTCAGCAGATTTAGATTACACTTCAAGTTCTGTATTTTATTGCGCTTAGCTCAAAACACATTTATATAATCATTACTTACCTCTCTTTATTTTTCCACGGAAAACGAAAAAACGACTTCTGTGGACACGCATAGCGCGAGTTAACACAGTTATTCGCACTGCAATGGTCACCTCCTTGCCTTGATTTCTTCTTCGTGGTCGACATTTTTGACCGGCTAATCACGACTACCGCTTGGTGGCGCGCGTGACCCTAATTTCGCCGGAAGTGACCGGACGAATCATCTTATTGTATAGGGTCTTTGATCATACGGAGGTACTTGAGCAGGAAACGGAAGTTGTACTCGGCATTTGTGGACTTCAAAAGGCGCTTAATACAGTGGACAGAGAAGC
>JAWQFJ010020296.1:0-2500 GCA_034096865.1 Theodoxus fluviatilis | reverse complement strand
TCTCTCTCATTCTCTCTCTTTCTCAGGACCTGACGGCATCAATAGCTTTCTTCTTAAACTCTTCCATATGTAATCGACTCGCTCACATACATATATACAATTTGTGCATTATCAAGCAAAACTTCTCAGATGAATGGAAAAAAGCTTAAGTTATCCCTCTACCAAAAGTAAAAACTCCCACAAGTCTAGATGACTTCCGACCCATATCAATTCAATCAATTTTATCAAAAGTAATTGAAAAGCATGTTCACAAACATCTGTTGGCATTTCTTAATCGGCACAGTCTTTTACACTCCCTTCAATCGGGCTTCCGACCAAAACATTCCTGCCATACTGCATTATCCCACCTGATAGACACCTGGCTGCACGCCATTAACAACTCGAAAGTGATAGGATCTGTCTTCGTAGATTTCAGAAAAGCCTTTGACTTGGTACATCACGGCATACTATTAGATAAAAACCGCTGGCGCTGAACCTCCAGGTTTTGGCATTTAAAAAAAGAAGAAGATCGGGTTCGAACCCACAACCTCTCGAGAAAAGAGGCGAAAAAAAATAAGTAAGGTTCGAACCCTCAACCTCTCACGTGTACAACAACGGGTAGGGTGGCTCTCTCTCTCTCTCGAATACATACATCCATTAACACAACAAAAGCTTCTGTGCGGATTCGAACCCGTACGCGCATCCCCTACAACCAAGCGAATACAGGACATTTCGTACCCTGGACGTTTCGTACCCTGGTCGTTGTGTACCTCATTTACTCGATTCGTACCTTTTCTACCCTAACCCTAACCCTAACTCTAACCGTAACCATAACCCTAACCGTTAGGGTTAGGGTACAAAACGACTAGGTACGAAACGTCCAGGGTACGAAACGACCCGCATCGTAAAAATAATAAAAACCGCTGGCGCTGAACCTCCAGGTTTTGGAGAAGAAAAAAAGAAGATCGGGTTCGAACCCGCAGCCTCCGAGAAAAGAGGAGGAAAAAACGCACACACACACAAACACAAAAAACCAGGTGGGTTCGAACCCACAACCCCTCGAAAAAAAGTTTCAGTGCAGAATCGAACCTGGTCATGCATGACCAAGAGCCCAATGCTCTACCAACTGTGCCATTGTAAACTTGTAGGTATGTGAAGCATTTATAACGACCTTGTCATAAACCCTCGTGGTTCGTATTTTGCACTGTAAATTGTAGAAAATGGATGATAGCATGAACTGTTTGGTATTTCATACGGATCTAACCCATCAACGTCAATATTCTTTTCGTAGTATCGCATTTTGGCGCCTGCTGGTAGAGGTTCAACATATATCGAAGCGTTTTGCTGAAGTAGGAAAGATAACTCGGTTTGACTCGATGTCATTACGCTGAAATGGTCGAGGTCCCCAACATTTCCGGGTCAGGGATTGATTAAATCATCATATTTTTGTGACACTGAGACCAGACCATCAAAACAATTAGCACTAGGCCTTGAATCAAATCGTCGTATGAGATCTTACGTTGACTGCAAATGTACAACAGTGCCGCGTGATTGTGTCGACATTCAGTTAGTTCGCTGGGCCCGTATTCACAACGGCGATTTATCTTTTTAACACTCGATTTATCCCCTATCCCCGCGTTATCTTGATCGGTTAGATAAGGTACGCTCGTCAGAGGACCTAGGTTGCGCTTTGCTATATATACTGCTTTCTTTGTCGTCTCTTCGATTCTCTTAGATCGTAGATGACGTCATGAGATTACGTCAAAGCGGAACAGGCAGTTGGAATCGTCTGAGTTTAGAGACAAGGGTAGTGAATTAGGCAGTACAGTAGTCGCCGCTTATTAAAAACACATTGGGACCGAACAAAGGTGTTTTTAATAAGCGGCGTTTTTATTAACCGTTTGCTTGTTGAACATGTCCATCAGTAACGAAGTAAATCCGGACCTTACCAACTGTATTTAAAAAGCGGCTGTTTTTATTAACCGCGTGTTTTATAAGCGGCGACTACTGTATTGCCTTTCTTACTTACATTCAGCCCTTGAGGCAAAATATTCAAATGTGGTAAGAGAGAGAGAAAGAGAGAGAGAGAGAGAGAGAGAGAGAGACAGAGAGAGACAGAGAGAGAGACAGAGACAGAGAGAGACAGAGAGAGAGAGACAGAGACAGAGAGAGAGACAGAGAGAGAGACAGAGACAGAGAGAGAGACAGAGAGAGAGAGACAGAGACAGAGAGAGAGACAGAGAGAGAGACAGAGAGAGAGAGACAGAGAGAGAGACAGAGAGAGAGACAGAGAGAGTGAGAGAGAGGGGGGGGGGAGGGGAGCTGGGAAAAGGGGAGGAAGGGAAGAGAGAATGAGAGTAAGAGGGTGGGGGAGAGAGAGAGAGAGAGAGAGAGAGAGAGAGAGAGAGAGAGAGAGAGACAGAGAGAGACAGAGAGAGAGACAGAGAGAGAGTGAGAGTAGCCATAAGTACTGATCAAAAGATCAGATAAAAACCGCTGGCGCTGAACCTCCAGGTTTTGG
>JAWQFJ010020295.1:37500-47500 GCA_034096865.1 Theodoxus fluviatilis | reverse complement strand
CATCCTTTTGCCACGATCTAGCAATCATTTCATCAGCTTCTATTTTTACCAGTCTATCGGAACTAGTGGAAGTAAAGGGACGAAACTCGGGCTGAATTTCCGTTTCAGAAGTGAGAATGTCCTATACAATTTTGATAAGCAGAATAGTGTTCGTTTGGCACCGAAACTTACCGAAAAACACGTTCATCTCCCCCCCATTTTCGGCTTTGCGAGACAGGTACGCCGCCCAAGTGCTGTCCCACTCTGTTGCAGCTGCCATGTCCGTACTTGTGCAGCTGCAAGTGCTGCCAGACGACGCCAGACAAACGGCCTACTTCATTGAACAGTTTAACAAACTCTTTAATGTTTTCAACAGCGGAAACATCAAGTCCAAGCAACCAATGGGCCATGCAATTTCAGAGAAGTCAGGGCACCATGCTTTTCTTCGCGAGACCCTGAACTGGCTTGAAGTGGTGAAGTCCAATTCACCTAGCTCCTTGCCTTGTCTGACCGGGTAGAAGATGGCCGTCCGCGCTCTGCTCTCCCTCTGGGAAGACCTTCATGAACACCATGCGTTCAAGTTTCTCTTGACAGATAGACTAAACCAGGACTGCCTTGAGAACCTCTTCTCCAGAATCAGAGGAAATCTAGGACGTGTGGACAACCTCTGTGCAGGTCAGCTGAGAAAGATCTTGCGCCAGGTCATGGTGGATCAAATATTCACGCACAGTGACGGGAGCAACTGTGTCGAGGACTCGGCGAAATTCTTGATCAACCTGAAAACTTTGATGACAACTGAGAACTACGTCACTCTAAATGAAGCCATTCCTCAGGAGCTAATGCAGCTCGAACAATTAAGACCACAAGGATGGCACTGACCATCAAAATGACATCACAACCCTGGTATCTGCAAATCAAATTGCAGAAAATTGTGCCTTGACGTACATATCAGGGTACATCGCGAAGAAGATCACGCCAAGTCTGTGTGCATCATGCCAACAGTCGTTGTCAGGGTTTTCGATGGGCACCAACAACGAGCTCCTTCTTCTATTCAAGGATAATACAATCACGCTGCAGGAAAAGGTCTCACAGTACCAATTAAGTGATGATCTGTCACGCGCAGTGGAGATGATGGAAGAGGTGTACAGCAAAAACGTTGAGAGTGTACTTCACTCGGACAAAGTGAAATCTCGGCTTGTTTCTCTCCTCGAAAATAAACTCACTCTTGAATGCCCAGGAGGAACTTGCAAGCTGAGGCCTTGCATCGTGAGCACATTCATCCATGAGCGCCTGAAGTCAACTCTCAAGGACTGCACTGCCTCTTTCGCGCATAAAGTTAAACGCGAGAAGAACAGAAAAATCTTCAAACTTCGTAATTTGTGACGCACATGATTCCCTTCACTGTTGTACCTCAGGAGAAAATACTGTTGTTAAAAATGCTGAATTTGTTTAAAACTGTGATGACGAAGACATATTGGTATTCACTTTTCCTTACCCTGCCCTTCAGTACCGCGAGTACAGCACGATAGACATTGATCGAGTGCATTCTGGATTCGTCTGCATCCCTAGTTTCGGAAACCTATATGCTACCCTCTTCCATACGTTGAGGTAAGTGAATTATTTGCAATTATCCTCTGCTGCATGCTTTATGTATCATGTAGTTTGCAGAATGAGGGAATGCAAGCCGCCGAAGGTTGCAGACTCCCATTCTAGTAAACTAGAGATTTCGCCTACCGGCAAAAGTATCAATCTCGGGTTTACAGAATGGCAGACTCCTACTCGTTGCTATTCTCGCTAGAGTCGAAAGACACGCGAAAACGGGGATGACGTAACTCTAAATCCGTACCTCGCTCCGCGTAGTGCAAAAATAGCAGTCAAGAAAGGGTGACGCTTGAAGAGACTAGAGTGGAGAGGGACCTGGGAGTGCAGATAGATAGTGAGCTGAAGTTCTCCCAACACATTGAAACGCAGGTTAACAAAGCAAATAGACTATTGGTTCTCATCCGGCGATTATACGTACGAACACTTGGACTGTGAATCCATGAGGCTTCTGTTCATAGCACTAATACGACCGCACCTAGAGTTTGGAAATGTAGTATGGGCACCCTATCTGGAAAGAGACAAAAAAACTCGTTGAGAGAGTACAGAGGAGGGCCACAAAAATAATTCCGGGATTGAAGGATCTCACATATGAACAAAGACTTAATGTCAAGATGAGGCTCCCTAGTCTGTGCTACAGAAGAACTAGAGGTGACCTAATAGAAGTGTACAAGTATACGCACGGCATGTACCAGATTGGAGAGAATCTGTTTTCCTGCGATGACAATAGTGTCACAAGAGGTCACGCCTACAAGCTCAAGAAAAACCGATGCAATACGGCTTTACGACAGCGCGCATTTCTTCACCCAGCGAGTTATAAACATGTGGAACAGCCTCCCGAATAGCGTAGTTGAGGCACCGAGCCTGAACTCGTTCAAGAACAGAGTGGACAAGCATCTACAAGGATATATGTTCAAGCTGGAGGAACCACTGGCGCAGATGATGCACAGCAATTAGGCCTTTTTTCTCTCTTTTTCTTTATCTCACAAGTGTTATAGACTAGGCCTGGTAAAAGACCAGCTAGTATCCATAAGAACAATAAAAATACAGCCAGAGAACCACCAGAATCGTCGATAGGCCCTGGACGCCTAAGCAAGCCGAAGAATTTTATTCTATTCTATTCTAGTAATGTACTGGTCTTTGGTTCCAGTCCACAAGTGAAGCTCGTCTACGGTCTCGTCATGATTAGATCAAAGAATGAAAGATCGTCCAAGGTCTATATGCTGTAGGTGGACCAATATCGTGCTGATGAGGCAATTGTGAGGAAATATGGTCTCATATGTACAGGCCAAACAAAACCAAAATGAAAAGACACATTATAAGAAAAAACAACAAACAAACAACCCCAGTCTTGTCTGTGGCGCAGCACATGGCCAATGTGTTCGGAGTTACTTCCCCCTGAGCAAAGCGCACACTGACTCCGAAGTGCACATGTCATTCTATGCTAACTCGAAATGGCGATGTTCTTGTGTTGTAGAAGCTCTCTGTGCACACTTCGAGGAATCATAGCAAAACCACATTTCTGTACCTCACATCGTATCATATCTAGCAGTTCTCGGCAGAGGAATCGATTCAACTTTCAGTGTTTACACAAATTTCATGCAGACGCGAGTCCATCGCTGAAACTTCGGGGAACGAGCGACACCCTTTGGCTTTGCCGACGAATGTTTTCTACGAGGCGTCCGTGCTGGAACTGTGGAAGGGAAACAAAAGAAACGGAATTATTCTTTTGTGAATGCGGCACAGTGCAGGCACCTGTACCAAATGCGACGTACTACGAGTTGTTTGGCATTCCTATGTCATTCGACCTTGATGTGAAGAATTTGTCAACAAAATACAAGGAGCTGCAATGGAAACTGCATCCTGATAAATTCGTTTTAAATTCTGAGGTTTGTACATCTAGTATAATGGATATTTTTCGACCAACGCTAAACAAATCATCATCGTCATCATCATCATCATCATCATCATCTCCATGACCTTTTGTTGTTGTTGTTGTTGTTGTTGCGTACTTGTTCTAAACACTCCCAGGATCACCCTAGTGGGTAAGATGATTGCATGTGTGACTGTTTTTGAACACCCACCATATAGGCAGCCACACTCCGTCTTCAGGGGATTTGATCTCTGTCTCCAGAGAATGCCAGTTATGTTAGGAGCTTACCATGGCTGAAGATAATCCCCACATGAGTACAACATAACATTTTGCTGTAGCCTTGGTTTTTGGCTGGAGTCAACAAATAACAACAGCCTTTGCCCAAGGCAAATGACCTTTTGTTAACTTCTTGTCACGGTTATGCGATTTTGAGGAGAATGTTGCATTTGACGGAAATGAAACTATTGTATGCAACTGAGTATGAACCGACATGCAGTGTGTGTTAGTGCATGTGCATGCGTTCGTGCGTGCTTGTTTGTCCAGGTGGGATATTGTTCCAGGGAGATATTGTCCAGAGGGAATTTATCCAAGGATGGAGTGGGGTGTGTGATGTTGTCCTAAAAGTTTTCAGTACTGTGTATAAACTTGGCATCTATGTAAAAAAAAGTATGTTTGATGTTAATGGCCATGAAGATAAACTGTTGGGGGAAAAAATGGGATCGAGATAACATGAAGAAGAAAAAAGGGTTGGTAGGTTGGTCTGAAATTTTATTTTTAATAGTGTTTTTAATAGAATAGGCCAGACTTAACATAAAACAATCTTTCTCTGCAAATGCTTTTTTCAGACTTATATAGTGGATTCCTGATAGCTCATAGGGCAGGGAATATGAGCCAGCATGTAGTTTGTTATTGCCATCATTTTCCTTATTTTATTTTATTTTATTAATTTTTGTTGTTGCATGATTGACAATAGGCTAGGTTCGGCAGAAAAAAATGGGTTCAGATTACTGTAACCACTACTTTTCTTTTGGGGATGGGGAGGGGCCTTATAATCCCTGGCTGAACTACTGGAGCAAGCCCCAAAAGCCTAGCAGGCAGGAGTGCCAGCAGGGGGTTTTATCGAGCAGCTCAGGCTGATGTTACTCTTTCTCTTTTAAAAAATTTTTTCTGTGTCCTCTGTAATTCCTTTTTGCACTAGAACTTTAATTTTAATATTTCCATTGTAGGTTTCCCAGGCCAGCTTATGCTTCAGTATTTCATTAAAGTTTGTGTCAACAAAACCCCTGGAAGAGAGTGTAAACTGAACTCCTTTTGTTTACAGGGTTTTTATTAAGAGATTACAAAATGAGAAAATGTATCTCCTAGTGTTGAAAGTATTCATGTAATTGATATTGATTAGCTTGTTTTTCTCCGAACACATTGTTGATGCCCTATTTATCCAAATTAAGACCAGTACAGTAATGATTACGACAACTTCTAAAGTTTGAAGATCATCAAACGGCCTTGGCAACATTTTCCAATAAATTGTATATATTTGATGCAATGAAGAAATTATCTTGCAGCTAGTTGTAGAAAAAACTGCCTTTGGTTTTTCAATGCTAATTTTTCATGAGAGTTGGTGTCAAAATTTATGACCCCATATTGTTTGCCTTTCAAATGTAGAATTTGTTAAATTTATTCAGAGTAATTTGTCAGATGTAATTCATGTGTGAAATAACAGTCTGTTGATGCCATCAAGTAGTAAATCTCCACTGGGTCATGGAATTGAAGAGCTCCTGCTGTAGCCTGCCCTTTCCTCAACTGATGGATACTTTTGCCAGTTCCATACCCTCCACAAAGGGTGCCTTTCTATTTGTGTTGGGAAAAACCATTTAGAATCCACTCTACAATTCTTGGTACTGCTGATGTATGCATGAACACTCCTTGATGAGCATTGTTATGGATTCTTTTCGTTAAACTGCAATTGCTGTATTGAAGGTTGTATGTGCCTCAGATTATACTGACTTTACTTCATTGATGCAGACAGAGAGAGAGCATGCTGCCAGCCAGTCAGCCTTGGTGAATAAGGCCTACACCACTCTACAGCAGCCACTCAGCCGTGCCCTCTACCTCCTGGCTGTGCATGGGCACATTGTGGAAGAGGCCAACACCCAAGCCAACCCTGAGCTCCTAATGGAAGTCATGGAGCTCAATGAAAGTGTGGCTGCTGTGCGCACAGCACAGGATATGGCCCCATTGCGGACTGTCATTGACAACCACATCAGCCAATTGCAGGCCCAGCTCTCCTCAGCCTTTGGCTTGGGTGACCTGGACGCAGCGAAAGAAACTGTGCTCAGATACAAATATTATGATAGTATTGATGGCAAGATAAAGACATTTTATAGAAAACAGATGCTTTGAACCAGTCATTGGAAAGAAACTGTGCTTGGATACAAGGACTACAATACTATAGTTGACCAGATAAAGAAATGTTATAGAAAACAGATGCTTTGAACCAGTCATTGAAAAGAAACAATCCTAGACTGTCTCATACAAGATCCTGCAATTTTTTTTCTCTCTGAATAATTCTCCCAAGTTCACACTCTAATGAAGTAGAAATGATGTATGGGTTGTGCTTATTATTTGATAATATTGTAATGCTTTATCAGGGGATCTTCTTGCCAGAAGAATTGGTGAAAGAGTACTTGGTGTTAATATTTCTTGCTTGGTAGATTCATGCAGTAATGTTTCCTGTGATCGGATTAAGGATTTGGTGACCAGTTTATTGTTGCGTATGGATTGGGATTGATCTGTCAGGGTGGTCTGAAAGCATGGATTGATCTGAATGATCTGACCCTGTTCTGATGTCCCACGCCACCTCTACCCCCACCCCCATCCCACCCTTCAGTTGTCAGAGTTCATGTCTGATATCATAGCGAGGGTTTCCAGCTGGTGGGGGTGCAGTAACTGGCTCCAGCAGTATATTGCACACTATGAGTATAATTTGTTTGCAGAGTGAATGTTCTGAGAACATAAGCATTTTCTTTTGAGTTTGGAAAAATGGTTCGACCATTTTGGTGTGCCACTAAATTTTGCCACATTTCATTTCTATGCTTGATCTACATTCATGAAAAGACAAATTGCTATTTTACGTTATCAATGAAAAAATTCTATGAGGACTGATACAATTCAATGATTACATATATGCTTTTCAGTTTTTGGGCATAAAAAGAAGTGTATGACTTTGTGCCTGTACAGCAGTTTGCTTTTATCAGTTTAAAGTATTTCACCATTCCCCCCCCCCCCCCCCCCAAACTGATTTATCATCAGAACTATATGATAATGTCCTAATGCATGAAATATTTAAGTGCGCAAAAATGGTCACTAAAGCTTTCTCTGTGCTTTTAAAGAATATTAAGCAGCTGCGATTAAATGTGTAACATATTCAGATAGATATCCTGGCTGCTTGCTTTCAGGGCCCACTCATCACTCAGCAGGGGCGGCCCCAAGCAGCCAATCATATTTTTTCATTAACATTTTCATATATCATTCAAAAGAATTAGTTGAAGAATGCTCTTCATAATATCCTGTTCTTTTGTACCTGTCAGAAATTTGCTCCAAGCTGTGCACCTGCTTCCACAACATATTACTTACCATTTCTGTAAGTGATTTCTGTTCTCAACTCCCTTTGTCAACTAGCATTTCAATATCTGATGCTCTTTTGCAGGAGATGTTTAGAGCAGGTATTTTGACATTCTATTCATCCATGCTGGTTTCAAAGCATCGTCAATCTGAAATAAATCATTATCTTCAAACCTCACTTGTCATAATCCGTAATGAATCTTTTCCCTATTATGTTGTCCTCTTTTCCAGCCCAGATAAATCATTAGAAATTTGGCTTGAATCTCCTTCATTCCTCATCCAGGAATCTTGGTAAATTTATTGAGAAGTAGGCCAGCTTTAAAAGGGCTAGTGCCTTTATGATTATAATCTGTCTGTGAAGGGTGAGGTTTCTACACCTCCACACCTGTAGTAAAGCAATGCTGTTTTTGTATTATACTAGTGTAGTTTAGTTCCACAGTTTCTTAATTTGCTTATAAACACTATTCCCAAATCTTTGACATGTTAATCTGTCCAATGCAGTTGAACTCTGCATGACCTAGTTGGTGACTCTACCTTTGATCCAATCCATACAATTTTGTTTTGGGGGCCATTTAATTTTTGTCCTGGTGTCTTATAAAACACTTCCAGAATTTGTATAGCTGCCCTCAGTGACTTTTGATCCAACAAGCAACGGCTCGGAATCAATAGGAAACTGCTTCACAACGTGCCCATCACCCTGGAGCCGATTCCTGTAAGGCCTCCACCCTCCACCCAAAAATAGATGTGCTATCAACATGGCAACAAAAACAACAACAAAGTGTTGGAAGGTTGGCCTGAACTTTTTAAATCTTTCTATTGTCTTTTTAGAAGAGGCCAGAGTGAACCTAAATCAAACTGAAAGCACTTAAACAGTGGATTCCCCGAGTGCCCTTAGGGCAGGGAAGATGGGACAGAAGGTAGTTTATTCCTTACCATCAGTTTCTTTCATCTTTTTTTCTCTCATTTTTTCATGAATAGAAAAAGGGTAAGAAAGAAAAAGGGTCAGATGAGTTACCATAACCATGATTTTGTTGTTGCTTAATATGTAGGCTTATTTTCTGATGCACTAACACATTTAGAACTTAAGCACAGAGGAAATCAAAATAATCTAAAAGGGGGCTCCCCCTGCAATATGCTGCAACTCACAGGGAAGGCTTCATATCCATTCTACAGAATACAGGAATGCAATCATTTGTACAGTGTTGCCAACCATTGAATAATTGCATTTCCCAAACCAAAAAAGTGCAAACATTCTTCTGCAAAACTTCTTAGAACAAATCCAAAATAGCCTCCTCAAAAACTACTTAAAGCATTGCCCAGGAATGCACTGCTCTAATGCAACTGTCCAGCAAGAAAGCAGTCAGAAGTTGCCTCAGGCTATTTAGTGGTAGAGGTAAATTGCTGTGGAGTGATGAGTTGACAAATTTGGGATTTCAGTTTATATCGCATCTGCAATCATTTGGGACTGCATGTGCAACAAGGCTAAGTCAAGTATGAAAAACACTTGTCAAGAAAACACTCAAGTGTTCAGCACAATGTGATGTATCAATTTTTCTGAGCTTCAATATCACAGAAAAATCTTCAGATTTCCTCCATGCACATGCTGCTTTTCCTAAAACATACATGAATGAATAAATAATGTTGTGGTTGGAACATCATTTTGTCATTGTTCATACATTAGCCTCATTTTCTCTTGCATGGTCACATTTGTCCATGCTCCAACAAAATACAAATGTGCAAAATTTAGTTTTGAGGATCTAAAATTATTATGCCTTTATTCAACCTACTCTTTTGTATTGTTCAAATTTTTAATAGATAGTATTGGAATATCAGCTCCATTTTTTCTAAATCAAAGAGTTTAGGGGTACCATATTTAAGTTCTTCTAACTCAGCAATCAATACTTGTCAAGACCACGGTGTTGGCAGCAGAGATTGGGGCAAGAGGTTTCATGGGGTACTCGGCATACAATGTCTGCAGGCAGCTCGGCCTCCCCAAGAGGCTGAGTACAAAGTTCTTGAGGACCATGGCTGAGGCAGCAGAGAGGGGCTCCTGATGGATTTGGCTAAAGAAAAACATGGGAGAACTAGGGGACAGTCCACGCAGTATAAGAAACATGTTAGGTGGAGGGGCTTTCTTCTTTCGATATTCTGCGCTAAGGCAAGGCAGACCATCACACAGTGTGCCTGACGACTGACGGGCACTTGGGACTATGACCCAGGTGTGGCCCCCCCCCCCCCACCCCCCGAGAGTGTCAGGAAGACAGGGCCAAAACACTTGAAGATGGGGGCTCTTTCTCTGAGGACCGTCAGTCGTCTCGCTTCTCATGAAGTTTCTTGTCCACTGTGTTGTCAAATGGTTTTCACCATTCAAAAGAGCAGAAAAAATATGTTTAGGAAATGTTGACAAGTAAAATCACCTCAAAGTGACTTACCACTGATTTTGTGCTGGAGGGTCACATGTTTCATGGATAATGTCAGTGCACAGAGTATTCTTAGCTTTTCCTGAACGTAACTCCCCTTTAAGGTAGTGGTACCCAGTAATCATCATATTTTTGTCATTTGAATATTGGGGTCCAATTTTCTCACCCAACAGGTTGTGCCTTTAAAGTGCTGTCTACCTGTGATGAGCTTTCCAATCTGGCAGCTGATACAACACATTGTGGCCAATTTTATAAACATGTTACCAGCAAAGAAGCTTGTAATTTTGCTGTCCTGACCAAAAATAAAGACAACTACTCTGACCATTTCATTTTAGCACAATTTCACATCTGAAGTTACGTGAATTAAGTCACTTATTATATCTTCAAGAACCTTTTACATTGACATTCAGGAAGACACAGTTTTGATTATGGGTCATCCCATGAAGCAGGCTATATGAACCAAATATGCCAAATTTCAAAGCTCTCAAACTTCAGAGCACAGAGATAT
>JAWQFJ010020295.1:0-32500 GCA_034096865.1 Theodoxus fluviatilis | reverse complement strand
TTACGCAGCGCAAGGACGTGTTGCGATAACGCCAACACCCGTTGGCTACGTAGCGCAAGTACGTGTTGAGGTCGCCGTAATGAATTTTTCCTATCTCCGTGTCTGTTTCAAGGGAAGTAAATCGTACAGCTCTTTATTCTCTGTCCAGTGTGTGTTCGCTGGAGTTACCTTTTCTTTAGTATAGTCCCCGTGAGAAAGCTAGATGTAGTAGAAGCTACGCTCACCCTACGTCGGGTTTATGCGCTTGTCGACAAGGCGTCTCGTCGAAGATGATCGAGCGGTGATGAAAATGACAAAGTATTAGAAGTGTGGATGGAAGAAGGGTCTGATATTGAAGATCTAGGTGGATATTGGACTTCTGAAGAAGATCTTTATGATTCTGATGCGGAAATAGTCCCAGTCAATGAGAATGAAGCGGTGGCTGACAACGAAGACGAATCGATTTCGTGGCTGAAAGCGAAAACGAATTGACTTCGTCGCCGTCGCGTCAGAAAGAGAGGAAGAGATAGAAACGGTTTTTACAGCAGACACAGACATCGATTCGGATGCAGAGGATGCCGAAAACCTTCTCTACTCCTCCAATGAACTGTACCACACAAAAGAGGACTATGCTGAGTAGGGCGCCTTCTTTCTCTCAGGTCATTTGAGACTTTTCTTCTATTCAAACAGAGACAGATTGCAGTGAGTAAGTGTATATTTTCTGATTTCCCCTCTCTGACTTGCTAAAAAAAAATCATTTTCAAGCATTTTTTTATCCTGTAGTCAATCATTCATCAATATAGTTTGATGTGGAAATACTGATTTCAGAACTGTTGTGCAAAATTTATCTCTTGACTATTATTACAATACATTAGGTGTAAAAAAAAAATCAAAATTGCATGTACCTGGTGTTAAAAAACTAATTTCCCCAATTTTTTTACTGCATATTGTAACTATCCAGCACTTCAGCTAGAAAGTGCAAATGATTATCTTTCTTGTGGTACCAACCATTAAACAGTTATTCTAAATTTGGACTTTGTGTGATTTTTGAAAACTTGCAAAAACACTGCGTACACAGGTAAAGTTCCTAATGCTATCCCTGCGTAAGCAATGAGTTGCATCTTGCTCAAGGATGCAACTCTGGGAACCGCGCAGGTTCGAGCGCTGTACCGTACTCGCCGGACGTCGCTGCGAGAACCACTCGGCCACAGAGCCCTCTTCCACATGGTGTGACGATTTCAATGCAATGATGGACACAGTAATCCAATCCAACAACACAATAATCCTAATGGGAGATTTCAACATCGATTTGTTCAAAACCCCAGCATATATGGAAACCTACCATCTCGTTATTCGGACTCAAACAAGTGGTCGACATAGCCACAAGAGTTATCCATGACTCATCCACTCTCATAGACTATATATACACAAACACTGAAAACCTCTTGACAAGTATACAGGTACCTAAATTAGGGATAAGTGATCACTTTCCCACACGATGCTCCCTCTCCTCTGAAGTCAAAAGAAGTCCACTACTATTCAATATCGATCCTTTAAACATTTTAATGCTGATTCATTCTTGACAATTTAAAACAAATGCCATTTCATGATGTCCTCAACTATTCTGACCCTGACATGGCACTTCATTTCTGGTATGACCTATTTCTCCAAACTGTAGAAAGACATGCTCCTATGAAACGGAAGAGAGTCAAGCATTTAAAACTCCCACCTTGGCTTACCAACGAAATCATGCAGGCTATGAAAACGAGAGAAAGACTTTAAACAAGAAGGGCAAAGCCCATACAACTCACATGCTTGACCTTGACCTTTGCATGACCTTGACCTTCAGGCGACCCTCAAGGTCAAGGTCAAACAACTAAACCTAGCAATGGCACCATACACTAAGAAATGCTTTACACATTTTTCCTACCAAAATACATGTGGCCTTGACCCAAGGTCAAGGTCATTCAAGGTCATGCAACACAAAGCTGTTAATTCAAGTCATAGGAAGCACAATGGTGCTTATTGGCACTTTCTACCATGAGATATGGTCACTTTTAGTGGTTCACTACCACATTTTGGTCACATTTCATAAGGGTCAAAGTGACCTTGACCTTGATGATATGTGACCAAATGTGTCTCATGATGAAAGTATAACATGTTCTCCACATAGTTATTAAGTTTGAAACAGTTATTTTCCATAGTTCAGGGTCAAGGTCACTTCAAAATATGTATACAATCCCATTTTGAAGAGCTCCTGTGACCTTGACCTTGAAGCAAGGTCAACTAAACTGGTATCAAAAGATAGGGCTTACTTTGCCCTATATACCATATGTAGGTGAGGTATCCAATCTCAAAAACTTCAGAGAAAATTGAGAAAATGTGAAAATGACTGTTTTTAGACAACATTTATGGCCCCTGCGACCTTGACCTTGAAGCAAGGACAAGTCACCATGTATGTTTTTTGAGGCCTTGTCATCATACACCATCATGCCAAATTGTGTGTTGATAGACTTAATAGTCTCCGAGAAAAATTCAACGTTTAAGTTTTAAACGGACGCCCGGACGCCCGGACGGACGAAATGGGTGAGTACATAGACTCACTTTTGCTTCGCATGTGAGTCAAAAATAATAATATCCCAGCTTACAAGAAGCAAAGAAACCGCGTCAACACTCTGGATCGAAATGCAAAAAAAAAAAAAAAAATTTTCAAAGGCTAATTGAAAACGGCAATGACACATCAGTGTTATGGCGCGGAGTTAATACGAACTTCCAAAACAGTCTGCGACATACCTCCATCTATTAATAATGCTGAACAATTCAACGAACACTTCACGACAATAGCGGACAAATTCCATGCAAAATCGACCAAACACACTCCCGGTCTATCAAGGGATATTGTTGAACGTATTGAGGATTTCTGTAATGAAAGACTTCCTCATGATGCTGCATTCCATATTCCTACTGTCACCTCACATGAGGTGATGCAATACATCTTTCAACTTTCAAGCAAACGATCCACGGACCTTGATGGCATCAGTTCTCATTTACTAAAAATTTCGCTCCCTGCCATACTGCCTTCATTGACACACATTTATAACTTTGTGTATAAGAAACAGTATCTTCCCGTCTCGTCTTCAGCAGGCCAAGGTCTTTCCACTGCCTAAATCTAGGACTGCTTCAGTACCCGATGATTACCGTCCCATCTCAATTTTGCCTCTTAACTCCAAACCCCTAGAGAGACACGTTCACAAACATCTTTTCTCGTATCTTGATCAATTTGACTTATTATATCAATTGCAATCCGGCTTTCGCTCCCATCACTCCTGCCAAACTGCTTTATCCTTCCTAGTGAATGACTGGCTATCAGCCATAAACAACCGCGAACTGTCTGGTACCATTTTCTTGGACCTGAAAAAGGCCTGGTTGACTACGAAATTCTCCTTGATAAACTCTCGATGTACTTGAAAAATCCAACATCAGTCTCCTTCTTCCAAACATACTTGACGCAAAGAAGCAAATGTGTCTATGTCAATGGGTCGTATTCCTCGAGACGATTTGTAAAGTCAAGGGTTCCACAAGGCTTAATTTTAGGTCCATTGCTCTTCAGCTTGTATATCAATGATCTACCATTGAGTATATTAAATGAAAGTATCAAATGCATTATGTTTGCAGATGAAACCATTATCAGCGTAAGCGACAGAAGCATAAATTCCATCCAATGCACCCTGAACGTTAACCCTTGATGATTTACAAAAATGGTGTTCATCAAATAGAAGGGTGTGCTAGGCATAATTGTTGATGAACAACTAACTTGGGAACAACATGTCAATTCCTTATGCAAAACTATTGCTAAGAATATTTTCCTGCTCTCCAAACTGAGGCATTTTGTCACCACCAATGCATGCGCAATGTTTTTTCACGCACACATAAATTTCCATATTAATTTTGCATCTGTTGTATGGGATGGCTCTATGGCAGTGCAATGGAACAAGATTAAATCACTGTACAGACGAGCTGCCAAGCTTATCATTTCCGACTCAACATTGTCTATGGATGAAAAGAAAAAACAATCTTGGCTTACTACCATTCCAAAAACACCTCGTCCTCAATGAATGCATCCTTATGCACAAAATTGCTCATTCACGAGCACCGAAATATCTTACTGATCTCTTCATTCGTCCCCAAACAAGCCATTCACTATCTCGCAACACTTTCATTCTATCACAACCTAGAGTAGACATTTTTAAAGGCAGTATTACATATTCAGGTGTTATGATATGGAATACACTTCCATTACACCTAATGAACAATACCATGCAGTCTTTATCTATTCAGATGATCTCACTGCTGTCGCCTGTACACGTGACACGTATTTGCTTGAACTTCAAGACTCACTGAGCTGACAGTTGTCAAAGGCATCTACTAAAATATTTGTCATTGTTGATCACATTCTTCATATACCTTAGCAATAGTTGTACATAGATTAGTTACTGTGTAATTTTTGTCTTAATTATCCATGTTTTCATTTCTTTATGAGCAAGGACAATTTGTAAGATAGGCAGAAATGCCTAAAATTTCATCCATTATAAATAAAGAATCAATCAATCAATCAATCAATCAATCAATCTCTCTCTCTCTCTCTCTCTCTCTCTCTCTCTCTCTCTCTCTCTCTCTCTCTCTCTCATTCGTCACTGGGCAGCAAAGCACAGCAGACATGTTCTGCGTTGCTCCCGCAGCGGAGCAGTGGACTGTATGTGATATGGCAAATGAATTGGAATACTAGCGTACACCAAGCAACAATTAACAAGAACAAAGTGAGTGTATATTACCGATTCTTCCTGCTGGATACTCCTTTTGTTGTGTTGGACTTGTCAATCAAGCCAAAATGGACCAAACCTTAACCGTGGTCTCACGGAGATATATGTACATAGGGCCGACTACGACACCCGTGACCTAACTTTGCGTCTTGCTTGATATTAATGGACATAATCCTGTAGATGTTTCTGAGACATTAGTCTGAAACGGATTGCTGTGAAAAGGTTATAAACCTTCCGACGAGAAACATTTTACGATGAGAAATAGACATGGACGTCAGCATAATTCAGTGGTCTGGTGTGTTTTCCATGGATGCATGCTTAGCAAGTGAAAAAAAAGGTGCATAGTAATTTGCTGAAGTGAACGAGTTGTTAATTTCACATATTTATTGTTTGTATCTTTCTTGTTAAATTTCGCTCACCATATTTCAATATGGGCTTGTCGATAGAACTATATCCTCTACGCATTGGAGCACACTGTGCACGTGCATATAACACGAGAACGAAAGACTCAGTTCAAAGGTCTGGTGATCCTCATGCTGCTCGTGCAGCTCAGAACTATGACTGAAATGAGCACGAGTTCGATGAACTGCTACAGAAAATACGTTCAGCAGAACGACAACTCCGACTTTCCCGACACAGCACACGTGCAGGTTTGCTCCTCACTCTTCTGTACACTATAATTTGATAGTCTTGTGCAGTAGCAAGCGAGCCAACGAAACAACACTGCATGACCTCTCTGATCTGATTCTGCCAGGGGGCAATGTGGAACGCAACCCCGGTCCTGGGCCACATGGGGGGGATGTAACGGTTGCATCTCATGTTCATAATGGAAACTGGAAAGCGCAGCAGAAAGATTTTCTTCCGCCAATCAAACATTTCCTCCTGCAGCGGTGGACGTCTGTATTGGAGCTACACATGGACTAGACGTTGTGGCAGAGCTAGGCAGATTACGAACTCAGCAAGAGATCATGATAATCTCTCATTGAGAAACGAGAGAGAGAGCTGCAGGTTCCGATGTGCCCAATTATCTCAATGGAATGCATCACTCCAGTCGCAAATCGTGAGGCTGAAATTTCAAGTCGATAATGTGCACGTCGAAATGCATAACATGATGATACAGCAGGAAGGGCAACTTGAAAACATTGAGAAACATTGAGATGACCTCCAAGAAGGACAGTATCAGACTGTTTGGATTACGCGAAGGACAGCAGGAGTCATACTGGGACTGCCTTCAGTCAGTTCTGCAGATTTTCCGTGAGGTTCTCCTGGAGCTCCCATGGACTGAAAGAGACATCATTAGAGTGCAGCGACTGAGAGCCTATGTGCAGGGAGAAAGTCGAGATAATCCTCGACCCGTCCTTGTAGAATTGACCACGTGGGCTGACAAGCTACAACTTCTGAGAAGTGGTCGCGAACCCATCAGGAGGAAGGAGATACGAGTGGCCAGTGAGCCAACTAAGAGGCAGACGACAACACTTCAAGAACTCCGCAAGCAAGAATAACAATATTCACTTCCGAGATGGACACCCAAAAAGTCGCAGCTCAAAGGGACGTGATAGAACACAGTATCAGAGACCAGACCAGACCCGCTTCAGAAATGACATTGCGCAGGTATCCAGACATCCACTGGTCGTACAGCATGGCAACCAGATGATCCCAAAACGACCCCGGCACAAAACAAAAGCATATTCAAGACGGCACGGGCCTCGAATGACAACATACAGAGAGCCGACAGGGAAGAAGAGAAACGTCCAGGAGAGGGAGTTGGATGAACAGAATAGAAGCCATTCTGCTAAAGATTCCTTACATGAGGGCGTGAACGATCACCCCATGTTGGTCGGTCGTAGGCAATCTCCAAATTGCAGAGGACGAGTGAGGAGCAAGAATGGAAGGATTGCAGATGGAAGCCCAGAGTGTTACACGTCTCAAGGATCTGTGTGGGTCAGCAGGCAATCGTCTCCTGAGTACCTTGTTGTCGACGAATACGTTGCCTCTCCCGAGGGAAAACCAACTGGTGATGATGGTGGAAGGGCGTGCGCGTACCAGAGACTCGCTCGCAGTTCTATTCCGCTGTGATGTTTCATAAGGAAGTCAACTGAAAGGCACAACTGGCTGTTACGACGGACGAGACTGCGCAATACGAATGGTCGCAGAGTGAAATATTGGAGCAGTCGGCTGTCAGTGTGCTTCCTGAGGATGATCAACGGCAGCCGAATAGTTCTGATGAAGGTGAACCCGCAAACCAGTAGCCTACGTGAGACAGGCGCCGACCAAGATACCCAGCTCTGAGAACTTCGAAGACAATTCGCATCTGCGGCAGGATGCGATCGCTGATGCGCCTGTCTCGGATGCGCCTTTGGAGACTCAAGTCAAAGATTATAGGTTAATCTTTGCTCAAGTCTTCATGCAAATCTCCGTGGAGATGAGTTCCGGCGGAAGCGAGACGGAACCTGCTGCGGTTGCAAAAGCAGGGGCCTGTTCAAGAGGCCTACCGGTACGTACCGGTACGTACCGGTAGCATCTTGAACGACTTGTTACGGCTACCGGTACGTACCGGTACGTACCGCGCCGGAGAGCCGTTGCGCGTGTATAGCCAAAATGGCTGCCTTCGGGGAAAGGAAGAAAATCGTCATCACAAATATGCGCTGTGGCACGCATTTCGACCTGTGATTATTACCCAGCCTATGCGAGACGTTACAAGAAGGTAGGCTGATATTGTACTTTTCTTTTTTAAAAGAATAACTGCTCTGAAATAATTACCGGGCAAGATGTGAGCAAACATTTCAACGATAGACGGCAAAACAATTTCAAGGGAAGCAACTCTTATTTCTTACATTAGCCCTTGGTTTGTGGTGTTACCTCCCTTGAAGATAGCATCGAACTATTCTTGCTTACACCAAGTCAGCACTGTCGTTTTGACATAAATTTCTATTCGAGCGATGTCGAGCATTCATGCACAGCTACAGCTTAACGTATTTCATCAGCTTCCACAAGGAACAAGCAGTCTGCAGCTGCTGGTTTACTCATTTGGTTGAGAAGCGCAATCCGCGGCGATGAGAAGGCATCTTGGAAGCCATCTTGGCTACCGTTGGGTCATAACGAGTCGTTCAAGATGGCACACCGGTAGGTAGGCTACCGGTAGGCTACCGGTAGGTCGTCTTGAACGCACGGCACCTACAGGCAGTCTCCAAGCAGAGACAAAGCACATCGACGAAGTAGCTAGACTAGAGTAAAAGTGACGGAGCACCATCGGGGAGTACCAATAATATGGGTGCGAGAGCTTGTGATGGAAAGGAGGGTCAAGTATCAGCAGCTCCACCGTGCGACAGGGAATCGCCCCAAAGCTTCAACCGCGAGCACAGTTCGAGCCAAACCTCTGTGTGGGAGGGATGATGGCGACTTACGGGGAGTTCTTCGTCGCAAGCAACTCCAAACCCATCTGAAAGCTGACGGGATGGCCGACGCCCGACATATGAGAATTGGTATAGAATGCATGCGTCAAAATGTGATTCACTTCTCCAAGAACCAAGGACCGTGACTCCAATAGGGTCCAGTGGCGTGCATATGTGCTGGAATATTGATGTGAAACAGGCTTCATAGCATATCTGTCCTTATTCAATGTCTGCTGTTTTTAGAAACATTCACAATAGAAACTTTCGTTTTCTGTGCACAGTTCGACGGATACAAGGTATTTCATTCCCCTGCTATCATACTATCCAACCAAGGTCGTAGATCGGGAGGAGTGGTTGTACTTGTGAAAAAGAGTGTAGCATTACTTACCACACAAGTAGCAATTAGCGACGACAATATTCTGGCATTTGATATGAAGAATGCGCCATCTAGCAGCATCATTCATATTGTGGTGTATATCCCACCCAGTGAATCACCGTATTACAGGAAACGGGATACATCCTGTAACTTAACCTTGTTACAAGAAGCAATTCTACAACTACAGGAAACATTTCCAGAATCGGCGATTGGGAATTGGGACGCGTGTGAGGTGGATGAGTAAGAGGAACTGACACACGAGGATTCTGCTTGTCCTTCACTCATACAGATTCGCGTGTCTCAGGATTGTATGCGGAATAAATTTGTTGATATGCTAAAAAAATATTTGCCTCATACACCAGATGAATATCGTTAATTGACGCACAGTTGGAGATACCGATGGTCGGTACACATACATGTACATCTCCATTCGTGGAGATGGCGTCATCGATTATTGCATGATAGCCGGAGATTATAGAAACTGTCCCGTAGATTTGGTTGTCGCAGACAGGGTAGAAAGTAACCATATGCCTCTGGAGATAATTGGTCAAGATCAGGTGAAACGCGTAAACTATTTCCAGACCCTCTAAAAAAATCTCAAAAGTAAAATGGGACAAGAAAAACAAGAAGGGCAAAGCCCATACGGCTCACATGCTTGACCTTGACCTTTACATGACCTTGACCTTCAGGTGACCTTCAAGGTCAAGGTCAAACAACTAAACCTAGCAATAACATCATACACTAAGAAATGCTTTACATATTTTTCCTACCAAAATACATGTGACCTTGACCTTGACCCAAAGTCAAGGTCATCCAAGGTCGTGCAACACAAAGCTGTTAATTCAAGGCATAGGAAGCACAATGTTGCTTATTGGCACTTTCTACCATGAGATATGGTCACTTTTAGTGGTTCACAACCCCATTTTGGTCACATTTCATAAGGGTCAAAGTGACCTTGATGATATGTGACCAAATGTGTCTCATGATGAAAGTATAACATGTGCCCCACATACTTATTAAGTTTGAAACAGTTATCTTCCATAGTTCAGGGTCAAGGTCACTTCAAAATATGTATACAATCCAACTTTGAAGAGCTCCTGTGACCTTGACCTTGAAGCAAGGTCAATCAAACTGGTATCAAAAGATAGGGATTACTTTGCCCTATATACCATATATAGGTCAGGTATCCAATCTCAACAACTTCAGAGAAAATTAGGAAAATGTGAAAAATGGCGGTTTTTTTTAATATTTACGGGCCCCTGTGACCTTGACCTTGAAGCAAGGTCAAATCACCATGTACGTTTTTGTACGCCTTGTCATCATACACCATCATGCCAAATTGGGTGTTGATAGACTTAATAGTCTCCGAGAAAAATCCAATGTTAACATTTTTTTACGGACAACAGGACGCCCGGACGCCCAGACGCCCTGACGCCCGGACGGACGACACGGATGACCTAGTATGAAAGTATAACACGTGTACTACAATGTTATGAAGTTTGGAAGAGTTATCTCCCACAGTTCAGGGTCAAGGTCACTTCAAAATATGTATTCAATCCAACTTTAAAGAGCTCCTGTGACCTTGACCTTGAAGCAAGGTCAAGTCACCATGTATGTTTTTGTACGCCTTGTCATCCTACACCATCATGCCCAATTGGGTGTTGATAGACTTAAGGCCAGGTTCAACCATCAACAAGAAGGGCAAAGCCCATACAACTCACATGCTTGTCCTTGACATTTACATGGCCGTGACCTTCAGGTGACCCTCAAGGTCAAGGTCAAACAACTACACCTAGCAATGACATCATACACTAAGAAATGCCTTACACATTTTTCCTACCAAAATACAAGTGGCCTTGACCCAACGTCAAGGTCATCCAAGGACATGCAACACAAAGCTGTTAATTCAAGACATAGGAAGCACAATGGTGCTTATTGGCACTATCTACCATGAGATATGGTCACTTTTAGTGGTTCACTACCCCATTTTGGTCACATTTCATAAGGGTCAAAGTGACCTTGACCTTGATGATATGTGACCAAATGTGTCTCATGATGAAAGCATAGCATGTGCCCCACATAATTATTAAGTTTGAAACAGTTATCTTCCATAGTTCAGGGTTAAGGTCACTTCCAAATATGTATACAATCCAACTTTAAAGATGTGGAAAAACCACTTTAAAAAGCTCTTCCAGTTGAATACAGATCAAAACTCCGTAGGGGATGTCCAAAGCGATCATAATGAGGAAGCCGTTTTCATTGATGCATTAGACCAGCTCATTACACTTAGTGAAGGGATGATCGCGATAGATCGAATCCAAGCAGGGAAATCTCCGGTGCTAGACGAAATCCCCGGAGAATATTTCATGACCATCTGTAACAAAATAGGTCCTTACCTGACAAAACTTTCAATTCCATTTTTGAATCGCAGCACTTTCCACGGAAATGGTCCCCTTCAATCATCGTCCCACTGCACAAAAAGGGTTCCAGGCTTGACCCCAACAACTATCGAGGGATATCCTTGCTTAGTACACTTAGCAAAAGTTTCTCTTCGATACTTACGAGGCACCTACGTCTTTGGACAGAAGCAAACAACATACAATTTGAACAGGCAGGGTTCAGAACGAACTATTCTACTATTAATCACGTGTTTACATGTACATTATACGCAATGGTACTCAGAGGCACGTATATGGTGATCGGCGTGGAAAGCTTTACATAGCCTTCGTGAACTTCAAAAAGGCTTTCGATCCAGTAGACAGAGATAAGCTATGGAGAACCCTGAAGGAGGTCGGACTCTCGACCAAATTTGTCGGTATGATAAGAGCAATGTATTTCACAGGTGGAATCTTGTGTCAGATTGAACCACGTCATCTCTGGATTATTCATATGCTCTGTTGGCGTGAAGCAGGGGGCAAAAGAATCCCCAATAATATTCTCCCTATTTATGAACACTGTTGCCGACTACATCCGAAGTAATGGTAAACACGTGGTCCAACTTTTACCTACTAGAGAATAACTTTATTCTTCTCTTGTTCGCAGATGACGTTATTCTATTCTCCACAACCCCGACTGGTCTACAGAAACAGCTTCACAACCTTGCTTATACATGCATATCCAAATCACCCTATTTAAAGGCTAACACTGAGAAGAAAAAATATTATGGTGTTTAGAAAGGAGGATACCTAGCAGAAAACGATTAGTGGTTTCTAGACAAGAATGGTTTGGAGGTTATAAACAGGTATAAATATCTAGGCGTTACTTTCACTACCAGATTATCGATGAACACATGCATATATGACTTGGCCACAAAGGGAAAACAAAAGGTCGTCCAGATTCTAAAGAATGTGGAGCTTGCTGTCTATCGATATGACTGTATATTTTAAACTTTTTTTATTTAGAAGTGCAAACCACTTGGGGCAAAAATAAGGGGAATTGGCAACGTTGATGGGATTGAAAAAGTTCATACATTTGCCTGCAAGAGGATACTTGGTTCGGACATCCGAACACCCAATCTAATGGTTTGTGGAGATCTTGGCAGGTATCCCATGTCTATCATGAGCATTGTAAGGGCGGTGAAGTACTAGCTTAGACTATCTAAAATTACTTTGTACAAAAGATAAGTCGTGACAATGCTTCCGACTGTTCTTTCTTTCTTTTTTTAAACTTTTGGCCCTGAAAAGGGCCGTTTGATTTCTGGTCTCGAGAGCTGGCCGTCAGGCGTGAACTTCTGGGGTCGTGCCCGGCGGGACTGGCTGCTGCAGCAGGTTTGTGACCAGTGGCTTCGGGTAGCGGCTCCAACTGGTCGCTGTGGCGCAGGCGGCGGCGGCTTGTGGCTGCTGAAAGTGGCTACGAGAGCTGTGGCTTGTAAAGAAAGTCGTCGTTGGCGAGCTTTCGGAGTACTCTCCTTCATCTGGCCGTAGTGTAGAGAGACCAGCGGGCGGGGTTCATTTATGACCGGCAGGTGGTGAGAGAAGTTTACTTTAACCTCTCAGGCAAAAAGCATGGGAGGCACGTGCGAGGTCAAGCTTCCTCATTGTCACGACTTATCTTTTGAACTGTTGTCAGTCCGACCCCGGCCACCACCCCTTTTTGTGAATCTAAAATTACTTTGAACAGGCTTTCCAAACAAGCATATATTATGCTGAGCAACATTAAAATTGCATGAAAGATGAACTGGGCACAATTCATAGAAAACTGTCGGTGTAGGCTTTGGTTATATATGGCTGAACAGTGGACCTGGTGACGAAAAACTGTTTTTGAACAAATCTAAGCAGAGGCTGAAAGATTGTCATCACCATACATGGCATGAAGACTGTACAGATAGTAAAATATTTCGCTGGTATTTGTCCTTCAAAAACCATTTTGGATTAAAAGAATACTTGACTTGTCTGACCAGAAAACGATGAACAAACTTAAATAAGTTCGAAGTACAATGCATCCAATGTATATATGTGTGTAGAGGACGAGAAACACTTTTTATCCCTCCAGGTTTACTGGAGGTCCTACAGACTTTATCCCTCCAGGTTTACTGGAGGTCCTACAGACTTTATCTGTCTGTGTGTGTGTGTGTGTGTGTGTGTGTGTGTGTGTCTGTCTGTCCCGTCTCCACGGCCTATATCTCAAAAACTACTGGACGGATTTCCTTGAGATTTTGCACACTGACTGGAAGTTAGGTCCCATTCAATATTATCAAATTTTCAGAATCGAGGTTTGAAAAGAAAGTGACTTTTTTACATTTTGGTGTTTCATTGAAAATGATTCAACAGACTCCATTTTGCAAAATTTGTGACGTGATCATTTGACGGCGTATAACGTGACGTCATTTGCGAGGAGATTTTTGAAGGAGGGGTGAATAGAATAGAATAGAATAGAATTCGTGACGTCATTTGCGAGGACAGAATGATTTAGATAGATATGTCCTCAGATGTCTTAGGCCGCAAGCCCTTTATCTGATCTTTTGATCAGTACTGATGGCTACTCTGACTCTCTCTCTGTCTCTCTCTCTGACTCTCTGTCTCTCTCTCTCTCTCTCTGTCTCTCTCTCTCTCTGTCTCTCTCTCTCTCTCTCTCTCTCTCCCACCCACCCTCTTACTCTCATTCTCTCTTCCCTTCCTCCCCTTTTCCCAGCTCCCCTCCCCCCCCCCCCCCTCTCTCTCTCTCTCTGTCTCTCTCTCTGTCTCTCTCTCTGTCTCTCTCTCTGTCTCTCTCTGTCTCTCTCTGTCTCTCTCTCTGTCTCTGTCTCTCTCTCTGTCTCTCTCTCTCTGTCTCTGTCTCTCTCTCTCTCTCTGTCTCTGTCTCTCTCTCTCTCTCTCTCTCTCTCACTCTTACCACATTTGAATATTTTGCCTCAAGGGCTGAATGTAAGTAAGAAAGGCAATACAGTAGTCGCCGCTTATAAAACACGCGGTTAATAAAAACAGCCGTTTTTTAAATACAGTTGGTAAGGTCCGGATTTACTTCGTTACTGATGGACATGTTCAACAAGCAAACGGTTAATAAAAACGCCGCTTATTAAAAACACTTTTGTTCGGTCCCAATGTGTTTTTAATAAGCGGCGACTACTGTACTGCCTAATTCACTACCCTTGTCTCTAAACTCAGACGATTCCAACTGCCTGTTCCGCTTTGACGTAATCTCATGACGTCATCTACGATCTAAGAGAATCGAAGAGACGACAAAGAAAGCAGTATATATAGCAAAGCGCAACCTAGGATCCTCTGACGAGCGTACCTTATCTAACCGATCAAGATAACGCGGGGATAGGGGATAAATCGAGTGTTAAAAAGATAAATCGCCGTTGTGAATAGGGGCCCAGCGAACTAACTGAATGTCGACACAATCACGCGGCACTGTTGTACATTTGCAGTCAACGTAAGATCTCGTACGACGATTTGATTCAAGGCCTAGTGCTAATTGTTTTGATGGTCTGGTCTCAGTGTCACAAAAATATGATGATTTAATCAATCCCTGACCCGGAAATGTTGGGGACAACGACCATTTCAGCGTAATGACATCGAGTCAAACCGAGTTATCTTTCCTACTTCAGCAAAACGCTTCGATATATGTTGAACCTCTACCAGCAGGCGCCAAAATGCGATACTACGAAAAGAATATTGACGTTGATGGGTTAGATCCGTATGAAATACCAAACAGTTCATGCTATCATCCATTTTTCTACAATTTACAGTGCAAAATACGAACCACGAGGGTTTATGACAAGGTCGTTATAAATGCTTCACATACCTACAAGTTTACAATGGCACAGTTGGTAGAGCATTGGGCTCTTGGTCATGCATGACCAGGTTCGATTCTACACTGAAACTTTTTTTCGAGGGGTTGTGGGTTCGAACCCACCTGGTTTTTGTGTTTGTGTGTGTGTGCGTTTTTTCCTCCTCTTTTCTCGGAGGCTGCGGGTTCGAACCCGATCTTCTTTTTTTCTTCTCCAAAACCTGGAGGTTCAGCGCCAGCGGTTTTTATTAGTCTGTCTGTCTGTCTGTCTGTCTGTCTGTCTGTCCCGTCTCCACGGCCTATATCTCAAAAACTACTGGACGGATTTCCTTGAGATTTTGCACACTGACTGGAAGTTAGGTCCCATTCAATATTATCAAATTTTCAGAATCGAGGTTTGAAAAGAAAGTGACTTTTTTACATTTTGGTGTTTCAATGAAAACAATTCAACAGACTCCATTTTGCAAAATCTGTGACGTCATCATTTGACGTCGAATAACGTGACGTCATTTGCGAGGAGATTTTTGAAGGAGGGTGAATAGAATAGAATAGAATAGAATTCGTGACGTCATTTGCGAGGACAGAGAATGATTTAGATAGATATGTCCTCAGATGTCTTAGGCCGCAAGGCCTTTATCTGATCTTTTGATCAGTACTTATGGCTACTCTCACTCTCTCTCTGTCTCTCTCTCTGTCTCTCTCTCTGTCTCTCTCTCTCTCTCTCTCTCTGTCTCTCTCTCTCTCTCTCTCTCTCTCTCTCTCCCACCCACCCTCTTACTCTCATTCTCTCTTCCCTTCCTCCCCTTTTCCCAGCTCCCCTCCCCCCCCCCCCCTCTCTCTCACTCTCTCTGTCTCTCTCTCTGTCTCTCTCTCTGTCTCTCTCTCTCTGTCTCTCTCTGTCTCTCTCTCTGTCTCTGTCTCTCTCTCTCTCTCTGTCTCTGTCTCTCTCTCTCTCTCTCTCTCTCTCTCTCTCTCTCTCTCTCTCTCTCTCTTACCACATTTGAATATTTTGCCTCAAGGGCTGAATGTAAGTAAGAAAGGCAATACAGTAGTCGCCGCTTATAAAACACGCGGTTAATAAAAACAGCCGTTTTTTAAATACAGTTGGTAAGGTCCGGATTTACTTCGTTACTGATGGACATGTTCAACAAGCAAACGGTTAATAAAAACGCCGCTTATTAAAAACACTTTTGTTCGGTCCCAATGTGTTTTTAATAAGCGGCGACTACTGTACTGCCTAATTCACTACCCTTGTCTCTAAACTCAGACGATTCCAACTGCCTGTTCCGCTTTGACGTAATCTCATGACGTCATCTACGATCTAAGAGAATCAAAGAGACGACAAAGAAAGCAGTATATATAGCAAAGCGCAACCTAGGATCCTCTGACGAGCGTACCTTATCTAACCGATCAAGATAACGCGGGGCTAGGGGATAAATCGAGTGTTAAAAAGATAAATCACCGTTGTGAATACGGGCCCAGCGAACTAACTGAATGTCGACACAATCACGCGGCACTGTTGTACATTTGCAGTCAACGTAAGATCTCGTACGACGATTTGATTCAAGGCCTAGTGCTAATTGTTTTGATGGTCTGGTCTCAGTGTCACAAAAATATGATGATTTAATCAATCCCTGACCCGGAAATGTTGGGGACAACGACCATTTCAGCGTAATGACATCGAGTCAAACCGAGTTATTTTTCCTACTTCAGCAAAACGCTTCGATATATGTTGAACCTCTACCAGTAGGCGCCAAAATGCGATACTACGAAAAGAATATTGACGTTGATGGGTTAGATCCGTATGAAATACCAAACAGTTCATGCTATCATCCATATTTCTACAATTTACAGTGCAAAATACGAACCACGAGGGTTTATGACAAGGTCGTTATAAATGCTTCACATACCTACAAGTTTACAATGGCACAGTTGGTAGAGCATTGGGCTCTTGGTCATGCATGACCAGGTTCGATTCTGCACTGAAACTTTTTTTCGAGGGGTTGTGGGTTCGAACCCACCTGGTTTTTTGTGTTTGTGTGTGTGTGTGCGTTTTTTCCTCCTCTTTTCTCGGAGGCTGCGGGTTCGAACCCGATCTTCTTTTTTTCTTCTCCAAAACCTGGAGGTTCAGCGCCAGCGGTTTTTATTAATTTGTCCATTGAATACTCACGGACATAAGAAACGCGAAAAAGTTAGTGTGTATTTTTAATATTTTAAATAAAATCTTGATATATTTTACGTACAATGCCAATGCATTTGCACTCTTAACTACCGCACAACGTGCACAATTCGTGCACAGCGAACTATTTACAGTGGCAAAGGACGGTCACACGCGGCATGGTGATCGCCTAATGGGAGGCACTTGCAAGTTGTGCATCAAAATTTGCTTGCTGTAGCAATGTTCAGGGGTTGTACCTCAATAAAAAGCAGGCCAGAAAAATTTCTCTTTCCTTTTCATCAGTCCTCAGCAGCGATGCCAAGACTTAGCGCAGAAGAACGCAACCGAGCGCTTGGCCATTTGGAGGCTGGTGTTCCTCACAGAAGAGTCGCAAACCTATTCAATGTTTACCTCTCGACTATCTACCGTCTAGAGCACCGTTTCCAGGCGACTGACACGGTTGCTGATGAACCACGCTCAGGCAGGCCGCGAGCTACGACCCCTCGGCAAGACCGCTACATTTTAAGAAGCCATCGGCAAGAAAAGTTCTGAAGGCGACTACCACATCAGCAAACTTGCCAGGGAATTTCCCAACGTCGAGTCAGCGCCAGGACAGTGCGCCGTCGCCTCAAGGAGAACGGGCTACTAAACCGTCGTCCAGCTCCAGGACCAGTGCTGACTCATCGTCATCGCCAGGCTCGTTTCCAGTGGGCTCAGGCTAGAATCAACTGGCGCAGACAACAGTGGGGACGTGTGCTGTTCACAGATGAGTGCAGATTCTGCATTGATGAAGCACGCGGTCGTGTTAGGATATGGCAAAGGTGGACTAACTTTTTCGCGTTTCTTATGTCCGTGAGTATATTAACATATCGTATGATATGTACAAAACAAGAAGGGCAAAGCCCACACGACTCACATGCTGAGAGGATGTGAAAAATGGCTGTTTTTTAGACAAAATTTACGGCCCCTGCGACTTTGCCCTTGAAGCAAGGTCAAGTCACCTTGTATGTTTTTTGACGCCTTGTCATCATACACCATCATGCCAAATTGGGTGTTGATAGACTTAATAGTCTCCGAGAAAAATCCAACGTTAAAGTTTTTTACGGACGACAGGACGCCCGGACGGACGACACTGGTGACCTAGTATGAAAGTATAACATGTGTACTACAATGTTATGAAGTTTGGAAGAGTTATCTTCCATAGTTCAGGGTCAAGGTAACTTCAAAATATGTATACATTCCATATTTAAAGAGCTCCTGTGACCTTGACCTTGAAGCAAGGTCAATCAAACTGGTATCAAAAGATAGGGATTACTTTGCCCTATATACCATATATAGGTCAGGTATCCAATCTCAAAAGCTTCAGAGAAAATGTGAAAAATGTAAAAAATGGCTGTTTTTAAGACAACATTTACGGCCCCTGCGACCTTGACCTTGAAGCAAGGTCAAGTCACCATGTATGTTTTTTGACGCCTTGTAATCATACACCATCATGCCAATTTGGGTGTTGATAGACTTAATAGTCTTAGAGAAAAATGCAACGTTAAAGTGTGTTACGGACGCCCGGACGGACGAAAAGGGTGAGTATATAGACTCACTTTTACTTTGCATGTGAGTCAATTAAAGTATGTAGGACATGATTATTATACTTGAATCAGGGTTGGTATATCTGTGCTAATTACATTCTGTTATTGACATAAATATTCACCGACCGTGAATGTTACATTATGACATTCATGTTTATTTGATACGATTTAAGAAAGGGCGACGCTTGACCTTTTTTGGTCCATTATGATTATGTTCAGATGGCAATGTACAACTAGTTGTTTTGTATGATGGACAATTATAATTAATCAACAGTCATAGTTGATGACCGTTTGTTTGACATGATTATTTCTCTCTGTTTTGAGAGAGTAGTAGATGAACATAACTACACCCTTCGTCATCTTTTGATTGACTCCTTTCAAGAATTGAACATACTTTGTTTGGTTATTTCTATCTAGGTGTCTATGAAGATATTTCTTCCGTCTGTCCGTCCGTCCGTCCGTCCGTGTTCTCTCTCTCTCTCTCTCTCTCTCTCTCTCTCTTTCTCTCTCTTTCTCCCTCTCTCTTTCTCTCTCTTCCCCCCCCCTCTCTCTCTCTCTCTCTCTCTCTCTCTCTCTCTGCGTGTCTCTCGCTGGCTTTTCTCCCACCCACCCTCGCCCTCTCTCCCTCTCCTCCTCTCCGTGTCGTGTTTAAAACGAAATCCCCCCCCCCCCAACCCAACCCCCCCCCCCCCCCCAGAGTTCACATAGGCTCCACAGAGCAGAAAAATATCACTTCCTTCAAGTACCTGGGGAGTGTAATCTTTTCTGACGGCTCCCTGGACAAAGGAAATGAGAACATTTATCAGCAAAGCTAGCCAGAAACTTGGTCGCTTCCTATACAGGATGCTGAGACATCACAAGATCAGGCTGTCCACCAAGGTTAATTTAAGTGTACGAAGCCATAGCACTTCCGAGCCTGCTCTGTGGGTGTAAAACATGGACACTGGACAACTTGAAACTTTTCATACACACTCCCTCCAATCCAACACGGCGGTGCTACAAAAGGCTGGCCTCACAAGCATCCACGCTATGATCATGAAAGCCCAGCTGAGATGAACTGGTCACATCATCCGCATGGATTGGTCGATACACTTTTCTGGAGCGGGGAGACAGGAACTCTGGGCGTACTGAGAAACTTGTCAGGTCTTGTGAGAAAGAATACCTCCGGCATGGCGGCGTGCCACCAAGAGTTATGCGGTTCCTGGCGAAGGACAGAACGTGGAGGGCGGCCGCAAAGAAAGCGACGACCACCTTCGAGGAGTCCAGACAGAGCCGGCTCCCCATTGCCAGGGAGAGAAGAGGAGTTGCAGCACAGGACACCTATAGAGCAGCCTTGTAGTTTCCCACTGTCCCCGTCAATGTACCTCGCGTATCGGCCTGGGGAGTCACATAGATATATGCATATCCGGAGAAAATACTAGACTGCACAGTCGGCCATCGTCGCTTGCGACAGACAACCATCATTTGATTCAATGGAGTCATGAAAACGGCATGCGTGTGTATGATAAAACTGCAACAATTACCACTAGTATGGAATTGTGATCACAGTGTCCTATCGATGACGTCATTTGTCTGTGCTAAGTATCCACCGCTGTGGCACGTTCTTATTGGCTGAACAGATGCAAGCTCTTCTGCGGTTGGCCTCTCGTCAGTCTTTGACGCTATATAAAGACCGGACGAATGAGAGATGAAGAGATTGTTGTCAGATCGTGAACGTGGCGCCGTCGAGTTGGTAGCGTAGATCCTAACGCTACCACCATGGCTCCCGTCAAGCGTGCCATCGCCAAACCACGCAAGACATGCGTGCGGATGGTGATGGAAGCAATCATGGCTCTCAAGGACAGGCAGGGCTCCTCGCCGAAGGATATCCGCCGCTACATTGAGAACAAGTATCGCAAGGACTTCCAGGGAAACCGTGACGCCATAGCGCAGAAGGTGAATATGGCGCTTCGCCTAGGCGCTAACACGGGCGTGCTAGCCCAGAAGCACGGAAATTCCGACCGCTGGATCCTGGGGGATCGCGCTGTCAACCGCCAGAACCCCAAAAGCCGTTCTGGCTCCAACAAGCGCCAGATCTCCGGGATGCATGCCAAGTCTGCGGGCAGGCGCCGCAGGAGAAGAGGCAAGGGCAAGAAGGGCAAGAAAGGCAAAAGGGGCCGCCGAGGCCGCCGAGGAAGGAAAGGCAAGGGCAAGAAGGGCAAGAAAGGCAAGGGAAGGCGAAGGCGAGGGCGGCGCGGCCGCAAAGGCAAGAAGGGCAAGGGAAAGCGCAAGCGTTAAGATGAAGACTCACGAACTTCGTTGACAGAAAAGTTCTGCGATATGACATTCGCTTTTTTTTCCATAGCCCCCTACCCAGGGGGCCCCCAAGCGTCACTGAGGGATTATGATTTCCTTGATCAGACCAGTCAACTGCTTCTTCCAAGAAGTTTGCGCCGTGATATATAAAATCCAAAGGAGGCGAATTTATGCAAATCGTGCATGTAGCGGATGGGTTGCCTGTGTCGGTTTCCAGCATACTCGTAATGTGCTGTTCCGGCTAACGTATGGATGGATGGATGGATGGATGGATGGATGGATGGATGGATGGATGGATGGATGGATAGATGGGGCCACAACGTTGATACATACTCAAAATGCCTCATGATAGTGGAACCTAGGGTGATGCACGTAATAATCATATGAAAACAAGATAAAAAGTTCCAAGTTCCACTGCCCATCAGCCCGCGTGAGCTATGTACATACTCCAATGACGAAAATTCAATAGAACCGCAGAGCAAAATTCCCATTGCGCGACCCTAGCGCTTTAGGGTGGATGGATGGATGGATGGATGGATGGATGGATGGATGGATGGACGGATGGATGTGAGGGAGAGTCGCTCACCCCACACAGAAAGTTTTTCACGAAGTTTGTGTGCCCTGCCGTCCCAGTCGGCCTAACAGATTTTAAATGTATTTATTAATATAAGGTGCCAGGTCGCCCGCCGGGATTCTACCCGGGGACGTGGGAAGGGAGAGAGCAGGCTTGGCATCTTGATTTGCTCTCTCGTTCCGCGGGATGCCCATATGGCTGGGGACCCAGCAAAAGGCGGCCTCAGTATTCCCACACTGTAGCTGACAGAGATAGAGAAATATGCCATGCCAAACAAATAAGGCCAGGAAATCTCTCTACCCCGCAGAGCCTGTAAGGCCGAAAGCGACTGGACTACACCAAGAGCGGCCTCAAGTGCACATGATCGCAGTCTTTGGAATCATCTGTATATTGCGGGTAAAAATGTGTAATTGGATAAAATTTCCCGGAGTGTGAGGGAGGGCAGCACTTGATAAATTTTGTTAAGGCATGAGCCACGGCGGAAACTTAACAAAGGATAGGTAAAAATGCTGTCCAACCGAATGTTTGTCGCCGCGATATCCTCAACGGGAGGTGCAGCTGCGCTTGGCTGCGTAAAGGTGCGAAAACTTCGGCCGGACAACACAAGGATAAGTGGGATTGTTAAAACATATACGAACAATGTATTTCAACGCAAGTTTGCGCCTACATAAAAGAAGAGGCTCGCGTGCCTCCGCATATAAACTCTCCACAGAAGAGGTGCGGAAGGCACCGATGACAGAACGTAAACCCTGATGGTGTATTGGGTCGAGCATCGACAAGTACGACTTGCGACATGACCCATACACAAAGCAACTATAATCTAGTTTGGAGCGTACCAAGGCACGATAGAGGAGTATTAAAACACCGCCACTCCCCCCCCCCCCCCCCCCCCCCCCCCCCCCCCCCCCAATGGGAATGAGCAACAACAACTCTAAGTAGGTTAAGTGCCTTGGTACACTTCACACGTAAATACTTAAGATGTGATATAGTTAAACGTCTGTCGAAGAGGATTCCAAGAAATGCATCTCGAAGCAAAACAGGATCAGGGTGTAATATGCGACATGCACAAAAGAGCAAGCCCACAGTTGAAGAATATTCAAAACCGTTCAAACCCGACCAATCCACAAGACGATTGAGAGACAGTTGCGGCTGCCTCTCGATAAAATCCATGCTCTTGGCATGACAAACAATCCGGCTAACGTATTTAAACAGTATATCATTACACTGAGCCGATATGTGTGTATTCTGCCACGTTTCTTTACTCTCAAAACTCAGTTCCAAAATAAGATAAATCCCCTGCATTAATCAGCACAACAGATTGCAATGTCTTCCATTAATTCTTGCATGTAGGGTGACGCTCTTGTCACAGTATTTCTCAGGCGCGAGGAGAAGACAAACCTTGCTTTACTCCGCTTTTCACTGGGAAGGTTTTGGACCACGCACCGGTGGCATGTTCTCGTGGAAAAGATCCATTTACGACGCCCAGTATAAGCAGTGTAGTTCTCCACTAATTGGTCCAGATGCTTTCCCTGGTCGGATACAATATAGCCAGTCTTGGATTTCAGGAACACTGTCTTGGTGGCTGTGTGAAGCGTTGCCTTCTTGTAATGGTAAGGCAGGTTCTTGATGGTGATGCACAGGAAGACGAGTCAGCGGCTTTTCCGCACTTTATTTGGAAAGAGGCAGCAGTGGTGAGTGGTACTCGTCAAGACTGGCAGACTTAAAAGGATGCGCGGACAATGCGACGTAAGCCTGTCCCCGAGTTTTGTGTTTCATAATGACCTAAACGGGCTCATAACTCCTCTATTCTGAACTGAAATTACTTGATTTAAGGGTTGCCTCGTGTAGCGGTCAGTCAATTGAATTAATTTTGCAAAGTCGATTTAACAAGTGATGGAATGGACAGGTGCAGGACGAATATGGATTTCAACAAACAGAACTTGACTTGACTTTTTCCCTTGAGTTCCTTGTGAAGCATAGGGCCTCGGCAAAAGTCCTCCAGCGTACTCGGTTCTGGGCAACTTTCTTCTTTCTTGCATTCACCGTGTCTGCTGTAAGCTGGACGCTGTCACACAGTCCAACTAGTGCTTGTTCTCACATTGACAAACAATCCTGTCGAGACGGGTTTCTAGTGGCCCAAAGAGCGTCACGGCTGGGTGTATCTTCGAATGCGAATAAAGTTTTCTTCGTAGTTCCAATACTTCCCAGCTGGCTTCGAACCAGTCATCATTTTTGTGAGCTTCCTTTCCTGTGCGGAAGTGCAGAGTTGTAGACAGCATTACGGGGGCCGGCATTCGAGGACACCCTACGGTTTTGATGTGGATTTGGTTTTTGGGGAGCAGACATTTCGCTTTGCTGACCAATAGAGAGCATTTTGTATCACTGAAGGCATTTAGTATAAAAGATCGATGGTATCTATCAGCTTGCCTATTTGGAGGACAGAATCTTTGGCTGCGAAGTTTGTCTTGGAGTAGAGGGAATGATCTGCATTTCTCTTGATGATAGAAGTCTCGTTTCTCATTGAGGAGCTGCATAAAATGAAAGACAAGATTTATAATAATAACCTACCCACAAATACCAATATCTATGCCTGTTATTTATTATGCCACAGTATTTTGGCTGTAAGCAAGCAAATGGGGGGTGGGGGTGGGGGGATGACGGGGGAAGCAATGAAAAGAGAAATAATCAAATCATATTTGGAGAGAAAGAAATATCATACTTGTGTGCCGGCATCTCACCGATGGCGAGGGTTGGGTAGAGGAATATTTTAACGTTAAATTTGTGCACGTCGGATTGACAGTTTTTCAAGGTGATTGGGTAGAGGAAGAGAGAGTGTGTGTGTGTGTGTGTGTGTGTGTGTGTGTGTGTGTGTGTGTGTGTGTGTGTGTGTGTGTGTGTGTGTGTGTGTGTATGTGTGTGTGCGTGTGTGTGTGTGTGTGTGTGTGTGTGTGCGTGCGTGTGTTTGTGTGTGTGTACTTATATATACGTGTGCGTGAGTATGTATGCATGCGTTATGTGTGCGATTGTCTGCGCGCGCGCGCGTGTGTGTACATGTGTGTGCATGCGCGCGCGCAAGTGTGCGCCCGTATTTCTCAAAAGTCTTCTAAACTGGTCTCTTTTCGCAAAACCACAATGGTGCACTTCCCTCCAATCTTATGTTGCTATGACGGCAGTAGGCTGAACTGTGTACACTACCATGTCAATATTCATCGAATTATTTATCAGCTGTGTTTTCTGACACAAGCTTTCCTCAACTGAGACGGTCGATGGCAGTGCATGGTTACGGACAATATAATTAATAATACCCCCAACCCAACCCCAACCCGGCGTATTTGATTGGTAATACGCATACAGTAAGGAAGCATTGGAATGTACATGTTTTAAGCAAGATGTAATGCAGAAGCTTCGTAACTCATGAAGAAAGACGTTTAGTAGCGATTAGAAGCGTACTCGCACCAGAGCTGATGTATTACCAAATCTGTCAAGCAGATGGATTACGAAGTTGTACCCGAGCACTGCACCACAGGCTGCATTATTAGTACACAGGGGGATTACCGTACCTCAGATGGAGATGCGGACGGAGTTTGCACACACGGGAATGGGAGCGGGGGAAGGCGGGAGGCGGACGGAAGGTTTGCGAGGCGCTAAATACGTTGCAGACTCGTCGTGCACAAAGCCTGTACTCTCTTCAGCCTTGACCTTGACGGCTCCCGTTTGTGTTTTCCTGACCTTTTTGGTCTTCCTGCTTTTGCCTCGTTTGGAGGATGTATTGCCACCCTGTCTGTTTCCACCGTTCTTGTTCTTGTTCCTACGTTTTCTTTTCTTCTTTCGCCTTTTCTTCTTGTCTCTCCCTTTTCTGTCCCTCACCTTGGCTTTCTTCGTTGTCTTCTTTTGTTCCTTTTTTATAGATTTCCTCTTTGTTGTTCTTTTTTCCACTTTTCTTTTTACTACTGTTTTCCGACAAGTTTTCTTGGGCCTCTTCTTGGAAGATTTGCATAGTTTCGCCTTGACATGGTTGACTGTCCCCCGCCGGACTGCTCGAGAGCAGGCCAACAACCATCTTTGGGGAACACTGCGACTCTTGAGTCAGGGCGTCATTCCTCCTGGCCCGCCTCAGGGCTAGCCGCATCCCAACGGCTACTGAGGCCCCCTGGTGCTTCTCCCTACTCTTGACGCAGCGGCACAGTTGGCGGACAGTGGAGCCCCGACGGTCCCGCAGAGCAATGATGGCGTCCATCAGCACCAGCACGCAGGACTTCACATGGATTGCCGAGCCCCGTGATGCACGCGCTCCATGCTAGCAGCGGGGCAGATTTCCTCTGCCAAGAACTCACAATGGCAGGCTGTGCTGTAAGAAGCGAGGGAATCACTGTGGAGAGGCGCTGCTTCGGCTGTCTGGTCTTTTCGTTTACAAAACTTCAGCGCAGACCATCCTCCTTTTCCGCAGCAACCAATCGGAGAGCTGAAGTTCTCGCCAATTTTCTGTTGACCAATCAGAGCTAGCGTAGACGCGTTCAGATGTACACTGTTGGTTTACGTCATTATTACGTACTGGTTCTTCTGTAAGTCCTCATATTCAACTCGGTGTGTAAACAAAGCGGTTCATTATAATGTTACGAGAACAAAAGGCTTTAGTAATTAATACCTCAACTTGGAATCATGGTCGTTCGCAAGAGGAAAAAGAAGCCGACGTTGCGGGCAATAAGACGTAGCCTTTGTCAAGTAGAATGCATGAGCGAGATGAAGAAGACACACGTTAGTGTTTGCTGGAAAGAAAGTAAGAAGATCGGACTAAGTATGAGAATTCTTCAGCAGAGAGGCAAGGCGTTGACTGGTCTTTCATCAAAGTGACAATGGCTGCTCGGGGCCGCACCTGGCTGAGCTACTGGAGCAGGCCCCAAAGGCTCATTACAGGAGCTGGGGGTTCTAGCTAAGGGGAGTATCGAGCGGCTTCGGACGGTCGCCCCAAAGCCCAATCTCAACCTCTCCGTGGTGGTGGGGAGACAGGGAGAGGTGACTCCGCCTGGACTCGCCTCTCCTTGACCAACTGGGACCCTGGTAAACGTGTTCCCCTACGTAGTGGGGCAGCGTGTTGGCCGTGCGCTGCTTCCCGTGTCGGAGGAGGAAGGGATCCTGGTGGTTGAGGGGAGCTGCTGCTGCTGCGGCAGCAGTCGACCCAACACACCACTTCGGCCCGGACTTCCCCTAGGCGGGTGGTCAGATGGACCCGGTCTGACCAATCGGCTGGTCGCGTCTTCCGGAGGTGTCACCATTCTTGTAGGGACTAGGCCCCTCCTTCCCCTTTCCCCCCCTCTCCCTCCCTATTGTTAACTTTCTTAGTCTAGACTTAATTTGCTGGTGACTCCGAAGGCGGCGGCTTATGGGTCAATCGTGTATTGTGAAGTCGTGAGAGAGCCTCACCTTACATGAGTATATCCCCGGCATAGCCCTGGCACGGCGACGCGCTGGTCATCCGCGCAGACCGTGTCCCCTTGTTGGACTCCGTGGTGGGTGGGGAGTGCCGGGGATGAACTTATTATCATTCAATCATGGCAACTACCAAACGTAAAAATCACCCTTCAAAACGACAGAGAGAGCTCTCCTCCAGTTCGGAGAGCCTGTCTGACCCTACTACCCACCTTGATGACGACAGTTGGCCTCGATTTTTGCTTGTTCGTTCTGTTGAGCAGAACAACCCTATAAGCAAAGTGTCTCCATTCGCCATTGCAAAGGCCATTCAGGGCATTGCTGGTGAGCCTAAGCAGGTGAAGAAGCTCAGGAGTGGTGACCTTCTTGTGGAAGTGACCAAGAAGGCCCACGCTCTGAACCTGCTGAAGGCATCCACCTTTGCCAATGTACGAGTGAAAGTCGAGCCTCACACAAGTCTAAATTCCTGCAAAGGAATTATTCGAAGTCGTGACCTTGCTGACCTTACTGAAGGCGACATCCTGGAAGGCCTGTCGGACCAGGGAGTGAGGGGTGTCCGAAAGTTGACGGCCAGGCGTGATGGTGTGGCCAAGCCCACCAGCACGATCCTGTTGACTTTTGGTACCCCCACTCTTCCTTCCTTCGTGAAGGCCGGCTACCTTCGTGTTGCAGTTGACCCGTTTATACCAAACCCACTGCGCTGCTTCAAGTGTCAGCAGTTTGGTCATCACCAAGACTCTTGCAGTCGCGCTGCCCGCTGTGGGCGATGCTGTGGTGATGACCATACTGACGATGGCTGCCAAAACACCCCGAAATGTGCCAATTGCTCTGGCTCTCACCCGTCTTTCTCTCGCGATTTTCCCAAGTGGCAGCGCGAGAGAGAGAGATCCAGAGGGTGAGAGTCACCAATGGCATTTCGTTTCCAGAGGCGCGACGACTTGTGGTCTTCGGGTTCTTTCCCTCCTTCGAGGCGGGAGTCTATTGTTGTTCCGGTTCTCAAACCAGGTAAAGATCCCAATGACCCTGTAAATTACCGACCAATATCCCTCACAAGTTGCGTCTGCAAGACCTTAGAGCGAATGATAAACGCCCGGCTCGTCTGGTTCCTGGAGAAGCATGGGGTCCTCAGTGACGTCCAGTGCGGCTTCAGGAAGCGGCGCAGTACGGCTGATCATATCGTCCGTCTTGAGAGCTTTTTTGCGCCAGGAACATTGTGTGGGAGTGTTTTTTGACCTCGAGAAGGCCTACGACACTACGTGGAGATATGGCATCTTGTCCGATCTCCACGCCATGGGTCTTCGAGGTCGACTCCCACATTTTATACGTAATTTCCTGCGTGATCGCTCGTTTCGAGTCCGCGTTTGGACCGGTTTTGTCACAGTCCTATCCCTAGGATATGGGTGTCCCTCAGGGCAGCATTCTGAGCGTGACGCTGTTCAGTGTAAAGATAACAGTATTGTGAAGTGCCTTCCTCCCGGAATTAACCCTTTTTGACTCACATGCGAAGCAAAAGTGAGTCTATGTACTCACCCTTTTCGTCCGTCCGGGCGTCCGGGCGTCCGGGCGTCTGTAAAAAACTTTAACGTTGGATTTTTCTCGGAGACTATTAAGTCTATCAACACCCAATTTGGCATGATGGTGTAGGATGACAAGGTGTACAAACGCATACATAGTGACTTGACCTTGCTTCAAGTTCAAGGTCGCAGGGGCCGTACATGTTGCCTAAAAAACAGCCATTTTTCACATTTTCCCAATTTGACGTTTTTGAGATTGGATACCTGACCTATATATGGTATATAGGGCAAAGTAATCCCTATCTTTTGATACCAGTTTGATTGACCTTGCTTCAAGGTCAAGGTCACAGGATGTCTTTAAAGTTGAATTGTATACATATTTTGAAGCGACGTTGACCCTGAACTATGGAAGATAACTCTTCCAAACTTCATAGGATTGTAGTACACCTGTTATACTTTCATACTAGGTCACCAGTGTCGTTCGTCTGGGCGTCTGGGCAGCCGTCCGGGCAGCCGTCCGGGCAGCCGGGCGGCCGGGTGTCCTGTCGTCCGTAAAAAAACTTTAACGTTGGATTTTTCTCGGAGACTATTAAGTCTATCAACACCCAATTTGGCATGATGGTGTAGGATGCCAAGGCGTACAAAAACATGCATAGTGACTTGACCTTGCTTCAAGGTCAAGGTCACAGGAGGTCTTTAAAGTTGGATTGTATACATATTTTGAAGTGACCTTGACCCTGAACTATGGAAGATAACTCTTCCAAACTTCATAACATTGTAGTACACATGTTATGCTTTCATCATGAGACACATTTGGTCACATATCATCAAGGTCAAGGTCACTTTGACCCTTATGAAATGTGACCAAAATGGGGTAGTGAACCACTAAAAGTGACCATATCTCATGGTAGAAAGTGCCAATAAGCACCATTGTGCTTCCTATGTCTTGAATATACAGCTTTGTGTTGCATGACCTTGGATGACCTTGACCTTGGGTCAAGGTCACATGTATTTTGGTAGGAAAAATGTGTAAAGCATTTCTTAGTGTATGATGTCATTGGTAGGTTTAGTTGTTTGACCTTGACCTTGAAGGTCACCTGAAGGTCAAGGTCATGTAAAGGTCAAGGTCAAGCATGTGAGTCGTATGGGCTTTGCCCTTCTTGTTTATATGTAGATGACTTTCTAATCGTTTGCCATGCCAAGAGCATGGATCTTATTGAGAGGCAGCTGCAACTGTCTCTCAATCGTCTTGTGGATTGGTCGGGTTCGAACGGTTTTTAATTTTCTTCATCGAAAACTGTGTGCATGCACTTTTGTGCATGTCGCAGATTACACCCTGATCCCGTTTTGTTTCTAGATGCATTCCTTTGCCTGTCGTGGAGGAAACCAAGTTTCTTGGAATCCTCTTTGACAGAATCCTCTTATATACTTACGTATCAAATGTACCAAGGCACTCAACCTACTTCGAGTTGTTGCTCACTCCCACTGGGGAGGAGGTAGCGGTGTTTTAATCCTACTCTATCGTGCCTTGGTGCGCTCCAAACTAGATTACGGTTGTTTTGTGTATGGGTCAGCTCGCAAGTCGTACTTGTCGATGCTCGACCCAATACACCATCAGGGTTTACGATCGGTCCTCGGTGCCTTCCGCACCTCTCCTGTGGAGAGTTTATATGCGGAGGCGCGCGAGCCTCCACTTTATTTACGTAGGCGCAAGCTTGCCTTGCAATACATCCTTCGTGTGGGTTCTGACCCGACCAATCCTTCTTATCACTGTGTTGTCCGGCCGAAGTTTCCGCATCTTTACGCGGCCAAGCCCAGCTGTATCCCCCCGTTGGGGATACGAGTTGAGGAGGATATCGCGGCGGCAAACGTTCGGTTGGACAACATTTTTACATACCCTTTGTATCTGTCACCGCCGTGGCTCATGCCTGAGCCTGTTGTTTTACTCAATTTAGCAAAATTTTTCAAGAGTACTGCCCTCTTTCACACTTAGGGGAGAGCGGGGTTAAAAGTAACACACGTTGGAAGTAACAAGGTACATTACTCCTCACTGTTTATGAGTTTTCTGCTGAGACTGAGACAGCTGCCTCCCTTTACCCATTGGCCATTTCCCAAGAAAAAATGGCGGGATGAAATCCACGCATGCGTGAATGGGATCAAAGAGTTCAAAATTCAGGCAAATCAGTAACTTTTTGCAATTTGTTAAGATTATCTTGTATCTCTAAATCACTAATGCTTAAAATACTGCCAGAAACGGTTCAAGAAAGCTTGCTGCTTTATCAATGTTATCATACCATCAAAATCTGCTTCTCGTTTCCTGTGTTGGCTGCTGGGTTAGGGCCGGTGATCAACAGTGGGATGGAGCTAGTTGTAACACATCAGAAGGGGCTAGTTGTAACATGTTACAACCAGCCCCACTTGTGTTACGACCAAAAGTGCATGACTATCTATGACCTCCCAGGGCAGATTCGTGATGGGTGGTCACGGGCAGCCGTACCCACTAACATCATGAACGGGTTCAGAGTGTCTGACATCTGCCCAAATGATCCTGACATATTCCAGGATGTGGAGTTCCAACCAACTGCAGTGACTGACATGCCTGCCCCCAAGGACTCCGAACCTTCTGGGAGCACTTCTGAAGACTTGGTATCAAACCCAGCAGCACAGCCACTTCAACAGATGCAAGCTACAGGCTTGGCTACCACAGATGGGCAGATGACTCAGCGAACCGAACCTTCTGGGAGCACTTCTGAAGGCTTGGTATCAAACCCAGCAGCACAGCCACTTCAACAGATGCAAGCTACAGGCTTGGCTACCACAGATGGGCAGATGACTCAGCGAGGTTCCCAACCAACGAACAGAACAGACATTCAGAATCCAATGGACAGATACCTTTTGGAAAAGAACAAGGAGGTGAAAAGGGTGCGTGGGGATGGGCATTGTCTTCTTTATGCTTTTCAGACATGCTTGGAGTCAGAAGGAATTGCAGTCCTCTCTACCGATGACCTCTGTGTAAAGTTAACAAAAGAAGTGCAGGACCACACGTTTTTGTATGAACAGTTTGGCAGTAAAGACACAAATTTAGAGGAAGAGCTACATATATACTTCACAGATAAACAATACAACAATGACACGTCAGATCTAATAGTGTCCACATTGTCCAATGCATTTGGCATCAGTGCAGTCATTCACCAGGTCATACATGGGAACCACCTGGAGACGGTGTTGAACCCTGGTCGACCTGGAGCCACTTCTACTGGCAGTGTCCATCTCCTGTTTTCTGGAGAACAGGCGGGGGCTCACTATGATGCAGTTGTGCCTGTTCAGAAGCCAACATCTGCACCAGCCACCCAGCTGAACTCCATAGAGGCAACAGAGCTTCCCTTGAACGCTGGTGACGACTTCTCCCCGCAACAAGTGAGGCCTTTCTCCAAAGCAGCTTCAAGGCAGGTCGGATCACGAGGAAGGAAACGTAAAGAGACATCAATTTTAACCGACAACCACAGAAAAGAACAAGCTGAGCCGGGGGAAAAAACAAACAGAAAACGTGCACCTATTAGAACAGGAGGTAGAAACACACTGCCGAAACAGAAAGGGAAAGAAAAGTCGAGAAAAACATTAAGCTACAAAAATTCTGACTGTTTCCACAGACTCTGAGGAGGATTTTTGTTTGGTTTGTTGTGAACCCTATTCAAACAGCATGCCAAACGAAAAATGGGTTCAGTGTGTGAGGTGCAAGAATTGGTCTCATGAAGAATGTACACAGAAAAAACCCAGTTACATCTGTCAAAACTGTGATTCAGATGACTCAGATTGATGTGCTGATTATGTCACTGGCACATTTACACGTGTTATTGCTTTGTTTGTGCAAGTACATGCCGTGGAATACCATTAAGTCTTCTTTTATGGCCAATATCATTGTGTTAAAACCAGGCCCACGGCTTGCTACAACTTACCCCGCATGTGGAGCAAGTTGTAACAAGTAGGGTTACGTCAGTTTTGTTCACCTTGAAGACAAACGGTGCAGATTTGAACAATTGTTTCAGTTTCAACATTAAAACGAATGTTTTTAGTTTTGATTGATTGATTAAAGTTGCTTGAGTGTTATGCATGTAATGCGTGATGAGTCGTAATTTTAAAAATGTTAC
>JAWQFJ010020289.1:92500-100744 GCA_034096865.1 Theodoxus fluviatilis | reverse complement strand
CAGCAGCTAAACTGCTGATGGCTGGCTGTGGATGGAGGGGAGCACAGCAGCTAAACTGCTGATGGCTGGCTGTGGATGGAGGGGAGCACAGCAGCTAAACTGCTGATGGCTGGCTGTGGATGGAGGGGAGCACAGCAGCTAAACTGCTGATGGCTGGCTGTGGATGGAGGGGAGCACAGCAGCTAAACTGCTGATGGCTGGCTGTGGATGGAGGGGAGCACAGCAGCTAAACTGCTGATGGCTGGCTGTGGATGGAGGGGAGCACAGCAGCTAGACTGCTGATGGCTGGCTGTGGATGGAGGGGAGCACAGCAGCTAGACTGCTGATGGCTGGCTGTGGATGGAGGGGAGCACAGCAGCTAGACTGCTGATGGCTGGCTGTGGATGGAGGGGAGCACAGCAGCTAGACTGCTGATGGCTGGCTGTGGATGGAGGGGAGCACAGCAGCTAGACTGCTGATGGCTGGCTGTGGATGGAGGGGAGCACAGCAGCTAGACTGCTGATGGCTGGCTGTGGATGGAGGGGAGCACAGCAGCTAGACTGCTGATGGCTGGCTGTGGATGGAGGGGAGCACAGCAGCTAAACTGCTGATGGCTGGCTGTGGATGGAGGGGAGCACAGCAGCTAGACTGCTGATGGCTGGCTGTGGATGGAGGGGAGCACAGCAGCTAAACTGCTGATGGCTGGCTGTGGATGGAGGGGAGCACAGCAGCTAAACTGCTGATGGCTGGCTGTGGATGGAGGGGAGCACAGCAGCTAGACTGCTGATGGCTGGCTGTGGATGGAGGGGAGCACAGCAGCTAGACTGCTGATGGCTGGCTGTGGATGGAGGGGAGCACAGCAGCTAGACTGCTGATGGCTGGCTGTGGATGGAGGGGAGCACAGCAGCTAGACTGCTGATGGCTGGCTGTGGATGGAGGGGAGCACAGCAGCTAGACTGCTGATGGCTGGCTGTGGATGGAGGGGAGCACAGCAGCTAGACTGCTGATGGCTGGCTGTGGATGGAGGGGAGCACAGCAGCTAAACTGCTGATGGCTGGCTGTGGATGGAGGGGAGCACAGCAGCTAGACTGCTGATGGCTGGCTGTGGATGGAGGGGAGCACAGCAGCTAGACTGCTGATGGCTGGCTGTGGATGGAGGGGAGCACAGCAGCTAGACTGCTGATGGCTGGCTGTGGATGGAGGGGAGCACAGCAGCTAAACTGCTGATGGCTGGCTGTGGATGGAGGGGAGCACAGCAGCTAAACTGCTGATGGCTGGCTGTGGATGGAGGGGAGCACAGCAGCTAAACTGCTGATGGCTGGCTGTGGATGGAGGGGAGCACAGCAGCTAAACTGCTGATGGCTGGCTGTGGATGGAGGGGAGCACAGCAGCTAGACTGCTGATGGCTGGCTGTGGATGGAGGGGAGCACAGCAGCTAGACTGCTGATGGCTGGCTGTGGATGGAGGGGAGCACAGCAGCTAGACTGCTGATGGCTGGCTGTGGATGGAGGGGAGCACAGCAGCTAGACTGCTGATGGCTGGCTGTGGATGGAGGGGAGCACAGCAGCTAGACTGCTGATGGCTGGCTGTGGATGGAGGGGAGCACAGCAGCTAGACTGCTGATGGCTGGCTGTGGATGGAGGGGAGCACAGCAGCTAGACTGCTGATGGCTGGCTGTGGATGGAGGGGAGCACAGCAGCTAGACTGCTGATGGCTGGCTGTGGATGGAGGGGAGCACAGCAGCTAGACTGCTGATGGCTGGCTGTGGATGGAGGGGAGCACAGCAGCTAGACTGCTGATGGCTGGCTGTGGATGGAGGGGAGCACAGCATGCTAGACTGCTGATGGCTGGCTGTGGATGGAGGGGAGCACAGCAGCTAGACTGCTGATGGCTGGCTGTGGATGGAGGGGAGCACAGCAGCTAGACTGCTGATGGCTGGCTGTGGATGGAGGGGAGCACAGCAGCTAAACTGCTGATGGCTGGCTGTGGATGGAGGGGAGCACAGCAGCTAAACTGCTGATGGCTGGCTGTGGATGGAGGGGAGCACAGCAGCTAAACTGCTGATGGCTGGCTGTGGATGGAGGGGAGCACAGCAGCTAAACTGCTGATGGCTGGCTGTGGATGGAGGGGAGCACAGCAGCTAGACTGCTGATGGCTGGCTGTGGATGGAGGGGAGCACAGCAGCTAGACTGCTGATGGCTGGCTGTGGATGGAGGGGAGCACAGCAGCTAGACTGCTGATGGCTGGCTGTGGATGGAGGGGAGCACAGCAGCTAGACTGCTGATGGCTGGCTGTGGATGGAGGGGAGCACAGCAGCTAGACTGCTGATGGCTGGCTGTGGATGGAGGGGAGCACAGCAGCTAAACTGCTGATGGCTGGCTGTGGATGGAGGGGAGCACAGCAGCTAAACTGCTGATGGCTGGCTGTGGATGGAGGGGAGCACAGCAGCTAGACTGCTGATGGCTGGCTGTGGATGGAGGGGAGCACAGCAGCTAGACTGCTGATGGCTGGCTGTGGATGGAGGGGAGCACAGCAGCTAGACTGCTGATGGCTGGCTGTGGATGGAGGGGAGCACAGCAGCTAAACTGCTGATGGCTGGCTGTGGATGGAGGGGAGCACAGCAGCTAGACTGCTGATGGCTGGCTGTGGATGGAGGGGAGCACAGCAGCTAAACTGCTGATGGCTGGCTGTGGATGGAGGGGAGCACAGCAGCTAAACTGCTGATGGCTGGCTGTGGATGGAGGGGAGCACAGCAGCTAGACTGCTGATGGCTGGCTGTGGATGGAGGGGAGCACAGCAGCTAGACTGCTGATGGCTGGCTGTGGATGGAGGGGAGCACAGCAGCTAGACTGCTGATGGCTGGCTGTGGATGGAGGGGAGCACAGCAGCTAAACTGCTGATGGCTGGCTGTGGATGGAGGGGAGCACAGCAGCTAGACTGCTGATGGCTGGCTGTGGATGGAGGGGAGCACAGCAGCTAGACTGCTGATGGCTGGCTGTGGATGGAGGGGAGCACAGCAGCTAGACTGCTGATGGCTGGCTGTGGATGGAGGGGAGCACAGCAGCTAGACTGCTGATGGCTGGCTGTGGATGGAGGGGAGCACAGCAGCTAGACTGCTGATGGCTGGCTGTGGATGGAGGGGAGCACAGCAGCTAAACTGCTGATGGCTGGCTGTGGATGGAGGGGAGCACAGCAGCTAGACTGCTGATGGCTGGCTGTGGATGGAGGGGAGCACAGCAGCTAAACTGCTGATGGGAAGCACAGGATTTACACACACCAAATTTGGAGTTGTGTGCTTAGGCATTTCTCCAGACTTTCTCCCTCTCTCAGACTCATTGACTGACCAACCAACATTCACCGTCTGTTTCATGCCCTCAGGACACTGACTGTTTCATGCCCACAGGACACTGACTGTTTCATGCCCGCAGGACACTGACTGTTTCATGCCCGCAGGATACTGACTGTTTCATGCCCGCAGGACACTGACTGTCATGTCCGCAGGACACTGACTGTTTCATGCCCGCAGGACACTGACTGTTTCATGCCCGCAGGACACTGACTGTTTCATGCCCGCAGGACACTGACTGTTTCATGCCCGCAGGATACTGACTGTTTCATGCCCGCAGGACACTGACTGTCAAGTGTCATGTCCGCAGGACACTGACTGTCATGCCCGCAGGACACTGACTGTTTCATGCCCGCAGGACACTGACTGTTTCATGCCCGCAGGATACTGACTGTTTCATGCCCGCAGGACACTGACTGTCATGTCCGCAGGACACTGACTGTCATGCCCGCAGGACACTGACTGTTTCATGCCCGCAGGACACTGACTGTTTCAATCCCGCAGGACACTGACTGTTTCATGCCTGCAGGACACTGACTGTTTCATGCCCGCAGGACACTGACTGTTTCATGCCCGCAGGATACTGACTGTTTCATGCCCGCAGGACACTGACTGTCAAGTGTCATGTCCGCAGGACACTGACTGTCATGCCCGCAGGACACTGACTGTTTCATGCCCGCAGGACACTGACTGTTTCATGCCCGCAGGATACTGACTGTTTCATGCCCGCAGGACACTGACTGTCATGTCCACAGGACACTGACTGTCATGCCCGCAGGACACTGACTGTTTCATGCCCGCAGGACACTGACTGTTTCAATCCCGCAGGACACTGACTGTTTCATGCCTGCAGGACACTGACTATTTCATGCCCGCAGGTCACTGACTGTTTCAATCCCGCAGGACACTGACTGTTTCATGCCTGCAGGACACTGACTATTTCATGCCCGCAGGTCACTGACTGTTTCATGCCCGCAGGACATGGATGTGAAGCCAGAGCTAGGGGAGAGCAAGCTGCTGCAGGCCTGCTCCTTCTCCCCGCCCAGCTCCAACGTCAGCATGATGCTCACAGCCATCGCCTCCCAGCACCTCAAAAACAGCCAGGGCAGTGCCCAGCCCATGGTCACTTCTGTTGCCACGGAAACAGTCACCAGCTCTTCAGGGCGGCAGCAGCCACAGCTGATCATCTACTACAACAACCAGGGCGAGTCAGTACCCTCCCCTGCCAACGACGTGGTGGTGGGGGAGGTGGAGGGCCCGGGGGGTGAGCCCTACAAGGTGCTGCTGCAGCATAACCAGGAGGTGAGGATGGATAGGTGGGACGGGAAGGTGGAGGTAGGGGGGTGGGGGGGGAAAGAGTAATGGGTGGGACAGAGTTTGAGAGGGAGGGGGGTGGGGGGAAGGAGTAATGAGTGGGACAGAGGTTGAGAGGGAAAGGGGTGGGGGGAAGGAGTAATGGGTGGGACAGAGGTTGAGAGGGAGGGGGGTGGGGGGAAGGAGTAATGGGTGGGACAGAGGTTGAGAGGGAGGGGGGTGGGGGGAAGGAGTAATGGGTGGGACAGGGGTTGAGAGGGAGGGGGGTGGGGGGAAGGAGTAATGAGTGGGACAGAGGTTGAGAGGGAGGGGGTGGGGGGAAGGAGTAAAGAGTGGGACAGGGGTTGAGAGGGAGGGGGGTGGGGGGAAGGAGTAATGGGTGGGACAGAGGTTGAGAGGGAGGGGGGTGGGGGGAAGGAGTAATGAGTGGGACAGAGGTTGAGAGGGAGGGGGGTGGGGGGAAGGAGTAAAGAGTGGGACAGGGGTTGAGAGGGAGGGGGGTGGGGGGAAGGAGTCATGGGTGGGACAGAGGTTGAGAGGGAGGGGGGTGGGGGGAAGGAGTCATGGATGGGACAGGGGTTGAGAGGGAGGGGGGTGAGGGGAAGGAGTAATGAGTGGGACAGAGGTTGAGAGGGAGGGGGGTGGGGGGAAGGAGTAATGAGTGGGACAGAGGTTGAGAGGGAGGGGGGTGGGGGGAAGGAGTAATGGGTGGGACAGGGGTTGAGAGGGAGGGGGGTGGGGGAAGGAGTAATGGGTGGGACAGAGGTTGAGAGGGAGGGGGGTGGGGGGAAGGAGTAATGGGTGGGACAGAGGTTGAGAGGGAGGGGGGTGAGGGAAAGGAGTAATGGGTGGGACAGAGGTTGAGGGGGAGGGGGGTGGGGGGAAGGAGTAATGGGTGGGACAGAGGTTGAGAGGGAGGGGGGTGGGGGGAAGGAGTAATGGGTGGAACAGGGGTTGAGAGGGAGGGAGGTGAGGGGAAGGAGTAATGGGTGGGACAGGGGTTGAGAGGGAGGGGGGTGGGGGGAAGGAGTAATGAGTGGGACAGGGGTTGAGAGGGAGGGGGGTGGGGGGAAGGAGTAATGAGTGGGACAGGGGTTGAGAGGGAGGGGGGTGGGGGAGATGAATGAGGGATGGGGTTTAGGGGAAATGAAAAGGGTGTTGCTTGTGATGGGAGAGGAAGCAGAAGTGGGATGGGGATATCACTCTCTAATCACTTGCTGCATGTATATGTGTGTGCATGTATGTGTGTGTGTGTGTGTGTGTGTGTGAATGTAGGAGTCATGACATTTTCATCCATGTACATTACCAACCTAGTATTTTCTTTCCTAAGTCCTAGTAGTGGGGTACAGGCAGTGTCAGCCTTGCTGAGAGGACTTAACTCCCCTTTCCAGATGGAGGGCATGGGGAGCCGCATGCACCGGGGCACCGTGGTGGAGTACGTGGAGGACAACCTCTCCAGCTCAGACTCCCTCCTGTCTGGGGCGGTGCCAAACATGGACCCCTCGGGAAAGTCCTGTCCTGTGTGTGGAGACAAGGTGTCAGGTAGACAGTCCCTCTCTCCTCTCCTGTCTTTCCCTGTAGAAGCTGTAGCAGGTGTGTGGAGACAGAGTGTCAGGTAGACAGTCCCTCTCTCCTGTCCTGTCTTTCCCTGTAGAAGCTGTAGCAGGTGTGTGGAGACAGAGTGTCAGGTAGACAGTCCCTCTCTCCTGTCTTTCCCTGTAGAAGCTGTAGCAGGTGTGTGGAGACAGAGTGTCAGGTAGACAGTCCCTCTCTCCTGTCGTTCCCTGTAGAAGCTGTAGCAGGTGTGTATAGACAGAGTGTCAGGTAGACAGTCCCTCTCTCCTGTCTTTCCCTGTAGAAGCTGTAGCAGGTGTGTGGAGACACAGTGTCAGGTAGACAGTCCCTCTCTCCTGTCCTGTCTTTCCCTGTAGAAGCTGTAGCAGGTGTGTGGAGACACAGTGTCAGGTAGACAGTCCCTCTCTCCTGTCGTTCCCTGTAGAAGCTGTAGCAGGTGTGTGGAGACAGAGTGTCAGGTAGACAGTCCCTCTCTCCTGTCTTTCCCTGTAGAAGCTGTAGCAGGTGTGTGGAGACAGAGTGTCAGGTAGATAGTCCCTCTCTCCTGTCTTTCCTTGTAGAAGCTGTAGCAGGTGTGTGGAGACAGAGTGTCAGGTAGACAGTCCCTCTCTCCTGTCCTGTCTCTCCCTGTAGAAGCTGTAGCAGGTGTGTGGAGACAGTGTCAGGTAGACAGTCCCTCTATCCTGTCGTTCCCTGTAGAAGCTGTAGCAGGTGTGTGGAGACAGTGTCAGGTAGACAGTCCCTCTCTCCTGTCCTGTCTCTCCCTGTAGAAGCTGTAGCAGGTGTGTGGAGACAGAGTGTCAGGTAGACAGTCCCTCTCTCCTGTCCTGTCTCTCCCTGTAGAAGCTGTAGCAGGTGTGTGGAGACAGTGTCAGGTAGACAGTCCCTCTATCCTGTCGTTCCCTGTAGAAGCTGTAGCAGGTGTGTGGAGACAGTGTCAGGTAGACAGTCCCTCTCTCCTGTCCTGTCTTTCCCTGTAGAAGCTGTAGCAGGTGTGTGGAGACAGAGTGTCAGGTAGACAGTCCCTCTCTCCTGTCCTGTCTTTCCCTGTAGAAGCTGTAGCAGGTGTGTGGAGACAGTGTCAGGTAGACAGTCCCTCTATCCTGTCGTTCCCTGTAGAAGCTGTAGCAGGTGTGTGGAGACAGTGTCAGGTAGACAGTCCCTCTATCCTGTCGTTCCCTGTAGAAGCTGTAGCAGGTGTGTGGAGACAGAGTGTCAGGTAGACAGTCCCTCTATCCTGTCGTTCCCTGTAGAAGCTGTAGCAGGTGTGTGGAGACAGAGTGTCAGGTAGACAGTCCCTCTCTCCTGTCGTTCCCTGTAGAAGCTGTAGCAGGTGTGTGGAGACAGAGTGTCAGGTAGACAGTCCCTCTCTCCTGTCTTTCCCTGTAGAAGCTGTAGCTGGTGTGTGGAGACAGAGTCAGGTAGACAGTCCCTCTCTCCTGTCTCTCCCTGTAGAAGCTGTAGCAGGTGTGTGGAGACAGTGTCAGGTAGACAGTCCCTCTCTCCTGTCTCTCCCTGTAGAAGCTGTAGCAGGTGTGTGGAGACAGAGTGCCAGGTAGACAGTCCCTCTCTCCTGTCTTTCCCTGTAGAAGCTGTAGCAGGTGTGTGGAGACAGAGTGTCAGGTAGACAGTCCCTCTCTCCTGTCGTTCCCTGTAGAAGCTGTAGCAGGTGTGTGGAGACAGAGTGTCAGGTAGACAGTCCCTCTCTCCTGTCTTTCCCTGTAGAAGCTGTAGCAGGTGTGTGGAGACAGAGTGTCAGGTAGACAGTCCCTCTCTCCTGTCCTGTCTTTCCCTGTAGAAGCTGTAGCAGGTGTGTAAAGACAGTGTCAGGTGTGCTGAAGGTTTTTTGGTCTCATTTCATTGGTCTCTTGCACTTGTCAATAAATTTTCAATAGTATTAATTATCATTAATCACTGTTATAAGTTCATTTATCATTCAAGGCAGATTAAGTTGAAAAGATAATGAGATTGAAATGTGGCCGCTTCTGACCGTCAGACACGATGCAGTCAGATTGCTGGTGTTCCAGTGC
>JAWQFJ010020289.1:65000-90000 GCA_034096865.1 Theodoxus fluviatilis | reverse complement strand
ACTGAAGTTGTCAACTGACTCCTTTTCTCTGCAGCAATACGACTGGACCACACCCATATTGTCAACTGACTCCTTTTCTTTCCAGTGATATGACTGGACCACACCCACGTTGTTAACTGGTGCATTTCCTTTTCAGCAATACAACTGGACCACACTCAAGTTGTCAACTGACTCCTTTTCTCTGCAGCAATATGACTGGACCGCACTGAAGTTGTCAAGTGACCCCTTTTCTCTGCAGCAATACCACTGGACTGCACCCTGTTGTCAGGTGTCTTCTTTTCTCTGCAGCATTACGACTGGACCACACCCATATTGTCAACTGACTCCTTTTCTCTGCAGCGATACGACTGGACCGCACCCGGGGTGGGCGTAGCTCCTATGATGGATGTTCCCCGCATGGCCGCACTCGACCAAGCCCATTGGAAAAGCGCATCAAGCGTGCACCCACACACCCACGCCCAGTGACGGCCCCCACCTCGCCGGGCCCGATGTTGTCACTGTGTGTGGGTGGTCATCCATTGGCAGAGACCAGCAAGTCCCACCTGGTGGCCATCCTGAACCACACCCATCCCACACAGGCCGGGCTCGGGGTAGGTGTGCCGTGTGATGTGACATGATGTGATGCTGTGTGACGTGATGTGATGTGATGCTGTGTGATGTGATGTGATGTGATGTGATGCTGTGTGACATGACGTGATGTGATGTGATGTGATGCTGTGTGATGTGATGTGATGTGACATGATGTGATGCTGTGTGATGTGATGTGATGTGATGTGATGTGATGTGATGTGATGTGATCAGAGCTGCCAAGTACTACGATTTAGGCGTAGCATGCTACGATTTCGACATGCTTGCTACGATGCTACGATCGTCCGGGAAAAACTACGATTTTTGACTCACATGCGAAGCAAAAGTGAGTCTATGTACTGAGCCGTGTCGTCCGTCCGTCCGGGCGTCCGGGCGTCCGGGCGTCCGTCCGTCCGGGCGTCCGTAAAAAACTTAAACGTTGGATTTTTCTTGGAGACTATTAAGTCTATCAACACCAAATGTGGCATGATGGTGTATGATGACAAGGCCTCAAAAAATATACATAGTGACTTGACCTTGCTTCAAGGTCAAGGTCACAGGAGCCATAAATGTGGTCTCAAAAACAGTCATTTTTCACATTTTCCCAATTTTCTCCCACGTTATTGAGAATGGCGACCTTAGCTACAAGTGGTATATAGGTCAAAGCAAGCCCTATCTTTTGATACCAGTTTGGTTGACCTTGCTTCAAGGTCAAGGTCACAGGAGCTCTTCAAAGTTGGATTGTATACATATTTTGAAGTGACCTTGACCCTGAACTATGGAAGATAACTGTTTCAAACTTAATAATTATGTGGGGCACATGTTATACTTTCATCATGAGACACATTTGGTCACATATCATCAAGGTCAAGGTCACTTTGACCCTTATGAAATGTGACCAAAATGGGGTAGTGAACCACTAAAAGTGACTATATCTCATGGTAGAAAGTGCCAATAAGCACCATTGTGCTTCCTATGTCTTGAATTAACAGCTTTGTGTTGCATGACCTTGGATGACCTTGACCTTGGGTCAAGGTCACATGTATTTTGGTAGGAAAAATGTGTAAAGCATTTCTTTGTGTATGATGTCATTGGTAGGTTTAGTTGTTTGACCTTGACCTTGAAGGTCACCTGAAGGTCAAGGTCATATAAAGGTCAAGGTCAAGCATGTGAGTCGTATGGGCTTTGCCCTTCTTGTTCAAAAAATGACGTGATTTTTTTTAGACCTTAAAAAAAATCCATTCATGAAAAAGGTAATTTTTATCCTAAAATTAGTTTTAGGAGGATTAACATGAGTCACTGTTTTGCCTACTCTTAACTGGTCGACAGCAAAGGGAGCAAATCTGGGTAGGCCTGACGTCATCGTAGACCTCCCAGATAAAGCACAGTGCTCTCCCCTTACCCCTTATAAGCCCGTGTGCACGGGTCAAGACCTCAGTTCACTTCTTCAAGTGCTTGGCGAGTTCCTCCTTGCGGGGCAGGTTGGGAGGGTCTCCCACAGTGACTCATGTTAATCCTCCTAAAACTAATTTTAGGATAAAAATTACCTTTTACTCTGATTAACATGAGTCACTGTTTTGCCGAATTCCGAACAGGAGGCGGGTAAGGAGGTAAGAACTCGCTCCGCTGACCAGCGCCCTAAAAGTTAATATAGATGTTAAGCAAGAGAAGGAGGTTAAGGACTTGTACTATACCACTGCAAAATTCGAAGGACAGCAAAGGGAGCTAAGAAGATGCTGGTCAGTGAGACAAACTGCGCCGCCTATGAGCCTCCGCTGGCAGGCGCAGGAGATGATGCACTCGGACGCTATGCTCGCCAGCCATGTGTCTCAGATAAAGCGTCCGAAAGTGCTGGCGGACGACCAACCAACTGACTTGGTGACGTCCGCCAAAGCTGCTCCTCTGTAGAGGGCCAAAGACGCTACAATGGCCCGCAGCTCGTGAGCGGGTCGGTGTAGATCAGGGGACTGTTCTGAAACAGCCCTGATCCCTGAGACAGGAGAAACTTCCGGCATCGAACCCGACGCTCCGCTCCGATGGGGAGCAGCTCTCGAGCCCTGTGGCCGGTCTGCTCCCGGGGAACCAGGAGATCCCACTGACGATGACTCTGTAGCCAAAGTGGGGTCAGTCTGCACTGACTCTCCTGTTCCCCTGCGCAGGGTCCGCCCCTCTGAAGGGGTATCCGCTGCGTCTTCTCGCGTTAACGCCCCAATGGCACGCGGCTCGTGAGCTGGTCGGTGTAGATCAGGGGACTGTCCTGAAACAGCCCTGATCCCTGAGACAGGTGAATCCTTCAGCGGTGAACCCGACGCTCCGCTCCGTTGGGTAGCAGCTCTCGAGCCCTCCGGCCGGTCTGCTCCCGGGGAACCAGGAGATCCCACTGATGAGGACTCTGTAGTCCGAAGAGAAGTGGGGTCAGTCTCCACAGACTCTCCTGTTCCCCTGCGCAGGGTCCGCCCCTCTGAAGGGGTATCCGCTGCGTCTTCTCGAGATAATGCCCCAATGGTACGCGGCTCGTGAGCTGGCCGGTGTAGATCAGGGGACCGTCCCAAAACATCTCTGATCCAGGTGAATCCTCCAGCAGTGAACCCGACGCTCCGCTCCATGGGGTAGCAGCTCTCGAGCCCTCCGGTCGGTCTGCTCCCGGGGAACCCCGAGATGCCACTGCTGACGATGACCCTGTAGCATGAATAGAAGAAGTGGGGTCAGTGTCCGCTGACTCTCCTGTTCCGTCGCGCAGGATCAGCCCCTCTCCAGGGGTATTCGCTGTGTCTTCTCCTGCCATGATCTGCAGCCGTATGATACGCTTCCTCAAAAAGGGACGTATTCCCTGAGGAAATCAGCTGCGGAGAAGTCCTTGCTGAGCCCTGCAGTGGTAGAAAAAGCGGATCATCAGGCGTCCCTTTGTCCTTAGTGAGCTCTCTGTAGCAGGGCAGTGCTCGGACTGGGCAGAAGGTCTCTTCTGCAAGAGGCGGTATTGTGTACTGCTGACGGCCAACCTCAGGCAACCAGCTCTTGGCAATGGAACCCGGGAAGGTGAGCAATGAAACAGATCCGTTCTGGTTGATTCGCAGACAATCCCTGCAGGCTGAAAGGGCATGAAGCTCACTTACACGGCCCGCTGAGGCCAAACTGCGGAGGTGGTCTTGCTGAGCCATGCAGCGGTAGAAAAAGGCGGATCATCTGGCTTCCTTTTGTCCTTGGTGCGCTCTATGTAGCAGGACAGTGCTCGTACTAGGCAGAAGGTCTCTTTTTCAAGAGGCTGTAATGTGTACTGTGGACTGCCAACCTCTGGCAACCTGATTGTGGCGATGAAGCCCGGTAAGGTGAGCAGGGACACAGATCCGTTCTGGTGGAATCTCAGACAATCCCTTCTGGCTGAAAAGGCCTGAATCTCACTTTCACGGCCCGCTGTGGCCAAAGTGATCAAAAACACCTTCGTCGACGATCCTCCGTCCTCAACTGCCCTCCTGATAGTCTTAATAAGAGAAGGTTCAGACTCTCGACGTACGGGTGAACGATGTTGGAGCCCAGGCTCACTCTGCATGGCAATTCCTCGGAATCTGAACGGAGTGGAGAAGCAGCAGAGAAATCCATGACCTTGTCCACCCGAGTGGAGCTACCAACGGCATCTCGTGGTTGAACTGCTCCAGACGTCGAATCACTTGCACAATGAGAGGCAGAGGGGGAGACGCATACAGGTCTAGACCTGTCCAGTCCATCGATAGGGCGTCTTCAGGCACAGCTGCGGCATATGGCACAGGGGACACATACCTCGGCAACCTTCTGTTGAATATCGTTACAAACAGGTCGATTAACACAGCCTGGAAAAGCCAATGACTCCTGGCAAACACGCCCGGGTGCAGCGTCCACTCTGTTGGCAGTGCTTGAGACCGAGACAGTCCGTCTGCCATCATGTTCAAACGCCCGGGAATGTAACGAACCAGTAGATGGATACCCGCTGCACGGGCAAACTGTAACAGATTTATCATGAGCAAACAGAGGGAACGAGAAAGGGCTCAGGGCCCACTGAATGGGTCTCACGAAAAAAAACGCCCCAAAAGGATTCAACTCCCCTGCCGCCATGCACATCCCAATCCCCTTCGAGATAAACCTGGGGGAGGTGCCTCCTTGATTCTGGATGTGAGCCACCTCTGTTGTGTTGTCGGTTAGCACCATCACGACATGGCCCTGCAGACTGTCTTCCACAAGTTCAAGGCGTCTAACACTGCCCTCATTCCCAGATCGTTGATATGACGGCAGCGTTCTTCTGCTGCCCACTGTCCTGAGCAGACCTGAAAGACTGGGAGGAGGTGGGCGCCCCAAGCTGTCAATGTCATTGATGCGTCCGTGCATAAGGAAAAGGTGGCGGTCGGCAACTGCAACGGCACTCCCGTCAGTAGCCATGTCCGAGTTGTCCAAGGTAGCAGGGCTTGTCGCAGTGTCTCTGACACGATTAGTCGCTGATCCCACCAGCTGATCTTGGAACACAAAGTCAAACTTCGTGTGTCACAAAGCCGCCATTGTTTCTCGTTATTCTCGCTAGGCGGACCACCTCTCAGAGCTGCTTGCGAAGTCTCGCCAAGGCCTCGTTTTCCTTGGAGCGAGAGCGTTGCGAATGCTTGGTTATCTTGCTTTCCTTAGCAAATCTCGCCGTTCGCAACTCGCCCCTGGTTCAAACAGTCAGCGGCTCGGCTAGGATAAACATAGGAAGATATAAATAGCACCCCTAGAAAGAGCTGGCAGAGATCAGAATAAAGATCTGTTTTCATCTTTCCACCAGTGTCAGTCATCCTTTGGGTTTTGTTTTAACCATTTGCACAATATCACTTCGTTTTCTCAGCTTCATATGATACGAAACTAAGGTATGTGGCTTTCGCATAGCCCAGACGCCGTGGCGTGGAATTAAGCGACCCTCGGATGCAAAATGGCAGCCGCCATGGAGGCCGTCGGCCTCTCCAAGTCCGATGAACCGACAGCGTGTCAGGATCAACTGCGCCCTTTATTTTAGACTAGTCTGTCAGCGCCAACTAGAGAGGGGCGTTTTGGAGCAAGCGTGAACAGTTCATAACGACGAGAGCAAACGGACGAAAGAGTAAAGTCCGTGAGAGTGACATAGCTTCCGGCCAAAACTCCAACACAGCGGAGGTAAACAGGCGTGAATTAGAGCAGTTTTCCTTGTTGGACTGCCATGGAAATGCTCCTGAAGGCGGCCTTGCGTGGGGACGGGATGGAAGGAGGAATAAACCCATCGTCCTGTTGCTACCCTCCGGCTCGAGGCGAACACCAAGTAGTTGTGGGAATGAAATTCCACCCACCTTTCACCTTTGGCAAGGGCGGAACTCACCGCCGAACCTATCCGGTCTTCCATCCTCCTCCCCCTGATTAAGGTAATCCCTCGTGCACACTTGGGAAGGTAGAAAGATTGTTCTTAACTCATGCGAACCACGTGGAGCGCCATACTTGACCGACGAAGGTCGTTCGACGAACGAGGAGGTGAAGGAAAAATGGCGAGTGCGAGAAACGAGAACGAGGCTGCTCGCGAACGCGGCGTCTGCTATGGCTATCAGTGGAAGAAGGGCGATAGCGGAGCCTCCCCATGTCATGTCCGTCTCTATAACGCCATTCGTCCGGCCTGAAGCGGAGACTCTTCCCTATATCTCTTGTAGTTCTCTTCCGACTTGCGTCGACCACAGCTAAGAAGTGAACTGAGGTCTTGCCCCGCGCACACAGGCTTATGAGGGGTAAGGGGAGAGCACTGTGCTTTATCTGGGAGGTCTACGATGACGTCAGGCCTACCCAGATTCGCTCCCTTTGCTGTCGACCAGTTAAGAGTAGGTAAAACAGTGACTCATGTTAATCAGAGTAAAAGCGAGCGACTCGCGTGCCAGCCTCGAACGTAACTTTTGACCTTCACTTAGAATCGTGTACTGTAACCGACCAATCGTGTTGCGTTTTCACCCCCGGGCGGAAATGCTGGAAACACCCGAAGCGCAGTTGTTTGACCGCAAAAATGGCGTCGAAGCAAACGTCACCCGCTGTCGATCTCGCTGCTACTCCCCCAAAGAAGGCGCGAAAGTCTCGACCCATTTGTCAGCATTTTAAACCAGACTACACCAAGGAGTATCCATGTATCGTCAGATCTGCAAATAACTCCTCAGCCGCAAGATGCACGTACTGTCAGACCGATTTTTCGATTTTTTTGGGGGGGTCGCTCTGACATCGAGAAACACGTGGGTACTGCCACACACAAGAAGAAAACCGCGGAAAAGCCGAGCAAACCGCTCACTGCAAATTTCAAGCCAGCGACTGCAGAGGACGACCAGTCAGTCATTTTAGCAGAATGTTTGTTCACATCGTTCCTTGTGGAACACAATATACCCATCAGTGCAGCAGATCACGCGGGGCCACTTTTTCGGAAAATGTTTCCTGGGAACGCGATTGCTCAGGAGTACGGTTGTGGTCGAACAAAAACCACTGCGATTGTGAAGTGCCTTGCCCATTCGGCAGTGCAAACATCGACATTTTCCTTCTTCTGCGTGTGTGCTACGCCCATTTCTTAAATGCTACTCCAGAAAGCTCTGGATGCTACGCTTTGGCATGATGGTGGGTTGGCAGCTCTGTGTGATGTGATGTGATGTGACATGATGTGATGCTGTGTGATGTGATGTGATGTGACATGATGTGATGCTGAGTGATGTGATGTGACATGATGTGATTGTGATGTGATGTGATGTGATGCTGTGTGATGTGATGTGATTTGATGTGATGTGATGTGATGCTGTGTGATGTGATGTGATGCTGTGTGATGTGATGTGATGTGATGTGATGTGATGTGATGCTGTGTGATGTGATGTGATGCTGTGTGATGTGACGTGATGTGATGTGCTGCTGTGTGATGTGATGTGATGTGATGTGATGCTGTGTGATGTGATGTGATGTGACATGATGTGATGCTGTGTGATGTGATGTGATGTGATGTGACATGATGTGATGCTGTGTGATGTGATGTGACGTGATGTGATGCTGTGTGATGTGATGTGATGTGACATGATGTGATGCTGTGTGACATGATGTGATGTGACATGATGTGATGCTGTGTGATGTGATGTGATGTGACGTGATGTGATGCTGTGTGATGTGATGTGATGTGACGTGATGTGATGCTGTGTGATGTGATGTGATGTGATGTGATGTAATACTATCGTGTGTCGTGCGGTGGCGTGTCATGCAGTGGTGTGTTGTACAATGGTGTGTCCTGCAATATGGAGGGAGTGGACAATGCTGGGATGGGACGCCTTGTTGCAGTTGGTGTCAGAGGGGGAATGCCCCTAGCCTGTGCTCTCCGCAGTGTGTCACTGGACATGGAGGCGTGTTGGTGTGTGTAGTACTGTGTGTCACTGGACATGGAGGCGTGTTGGTGTGTGTAGTACTGTGTGTCACTGGACATGGAGGCGTGTTGGTGTGTGTAGTACTGTGTGTCACTGGACATGGAGGCGTGTTGGTGTGTGTAGTACTGTGTGTCACTGGACATGGAGGCGTGTTGGTGTGTGTAGTACTGTGTGACGTGAAGTAGTGAAGGGTCGAGTTTCCCAGTGCAGTGATCATCCTCTACCACATTCCTGTGTCCTGGCCTTGTCAGCCTCAGTCCTGGTTGTCCTGGCCTTGTCTTGTCATTGTCATCTTGGTTTCTGTCAGAGTTGCACAAGTTGTCTCCACTCTGTCAAGGTCGTCATCCCCCTCACTGCTGGTGTGCCCTCGGCCCTGGCAATTAGCCATCTCTGTCAGCACACACCCCTCCCCACCCCCACCCCCGTTCTCCTCTCATTTGATTTTATGCCAGTTCTGCCAGTGACTGTCACACAATGACTCCTGCTTCATGGTTTGTCACTGGCTTTGTCTTCTTGGCTGCCATTGTCACTGTGCACTGTCTGTCACTCACTCCTGTCACCACTGTCACTGTGCGCTGTCACTCCTGTCACCACTGTCACTGTGAAAAGTCACTCCTGTCACCACTGTCACTGTGCAATGTCACTCCTGTCACCACTGTCACTGTGCAATGTCACTCCTGTCACCATTGTCACTGAGCACTGTCTGTCACTTACTCCTGTCACCACTGTCACTGTGCAATGTCACTCCTGTCACCACTGTCACTGTGCAATGTCACTCCTGTCACCATTGTCACTGAGCACTGCACTGTCTGTCACTTACTCCTGTCACCACTGTCACTGTGCAATGTCACTCCTGTCACCATTGTCATTGTGCACTGTCTGTCACTCCTGTAACCACTGTCACTGCACACTGTCACTCACTCCTGTCACCACTGTCACTGCTGTCTGTCACTCACTTCTGTCACCACCGTTACTGTGCACTGTCTGTCACTCACTCCTGTCACCACTGTCACTGCACACTGTCACTCACTCCTGTCACCACTGTCACTGCACACTGTCACTCACTCCTGTCACCACTGTCACTGTGCCCTGTCTGTCACTCAATCTTGTCACCACTGTCACTGTGCCCTGTCTGTCACTCACTCCTGTCACCACTGTCACTGTTCCCAGTCTGTCACTCACTCCTGTCACCTCTGTCGCCTTGCCCTGTCACTCACACCTGGGTTTAGTCTTCACTGTCTCTGTGCCCTGTCTGTCAGCCCATCCTCACTCCTTGCTTGTGGCTTGCTGCAGCAGGGCGAGATGCTGGTGGTGCCGGAACTTCTGACAGACATCCTCAACCTGGAGAGTCTGCTGTCCTACGACGACATCACGACGGACCCCATGCAGCCGGAGGGGGAAAACCCCATGAAGCACTACAACTACCTCATGCAGCTCTCAGAGCTGCGCCTCTACAAGCTGGTGCGCTGGGCACGCAACCTCCCGCAGTTTGGAGCCATCCAGGTAGCGTTGCTGCTTCCCGGTAGAGCTGTGCCGGAAGGATGTCTGCTGGTTCAAGTAGAGGGGATGTAGTCTGACTTTGGAACAGTAACACTTGTTTACAGGCACTGGAAAAGGATGCCAGGGAGGTCATGACATGGGGGTTCATGTCACCGGTCATGTCACAGGTCATGTCACAGGGCAGAAGGGGCATGCCAGGGAGGTCATGACATGGGGGTTCATGTCACAGGTCATGTCACAGGTCATGTCACAGGGCAGAAGGGGCATGCCAGGGAGGTCATGACATGGGGGTTCATGTCACAGGTCATGTCACAGGTCATGTCACAGGGCAGAAGGGGCATGCCAGGGAGGTCATGACATGGGGGTTCATGTCACAGGTGATGTCACAGGTCATGTCACAGGGCAGAAGGGGCATGCCAGGGAGGTCATGACATGGGGGTTCATGTCACATGACACAGACCCACAGAGTGAAAGCTGCACTGGAAACTTTGGCTGTGAAACAGAGGGGAAAACACCTCTGAGGATATCAAGTGAAGAACTCTGTCATGCCCTGTAGAAAGTGTCCACACCTTGGGTATCCAAAGCATTCAAAAGGGCAACTTTGCCACAGAAGTTCACTCTGTCAGCTCATTTGAACTGAGGTCCCCCTTCCTACGCTGCTGAAGGGAATGTGAGTCTTGTTTGTGTGTGTTCCGTGCATAATGGTGAGGGCACTGTTCAGTGCAGTGTCATGGGGGAAGTGAGCATGCAGCAACTGCTGAAGGGAATGTGAGTCTTCTTTGTGTGTGTTCCGTGCATAATGGTGAGGGCACTGTTCAGTGCAGTGTCATGGGGGAAGTGAGGATGCAGCAACTGCTGTCAAGGTGGGGACCTCTGCTTTTCAAGCCACTCTTGCCTGGAAATAGACCTGACCATTCTCAAGTGCCACCAGACAGACCGGCCATGCTGCATGCTTGGGGGATCAGACTTGATCTTTACAGACTGCAACAGTGAATGTATTCACCTCCCTTTCTTTCTTTTTCTTTCTCTGCCTGCAACAGTGCATGTATTCACCTCCCGTCCCTTCTCTCTCTCTGCCCTTGCAGACGGACGACCAGATCCTGCTGCTGCAGAACTGCTGGTCAGACCTGCTGGGGCTGACGGTGTGCTGGGAGTCCCGGGACTGTGACAGGGGCATCCTGCGCCTCTCCTCACAGCGCTGCATCTCGCAGGAAGCGGCAGCCGCCTTGGGCATGGAGGAGGAGGTGGACCGCCTGCTGGACCTCACCCAGCACCTGGTCCGCCTGGAAATGGACCAGCTGGAGTTCGTGGCACTCAAGGTCCTCATCCTCATCTCCCCAGGTAGGAGGGGTGGTGGGGTGGTGGTGGAGGGGGAGAGAAAGAGAGTGTGGGGGAGAGAGAGAGAGAGAGAGAGAGAGAGAGAGAGAGAGAGAGAGAGAGAGAGAGAGAGAGAGAGAGAGAGAGAGAGAGAGAGAGACAGAGAGAGAGAGAGAGAGAGAGAGAGAGACAGAGAGAGAGAGACAGACAGAGAGAAAGAGAGAGTGTGTGTATGAGAGAGAGTGCGTGTGAGAGAGTGAGAGAGAGAGAGAGAGAGAGAGAGAGAGAGAGAGAGAGAGAGAGAGAGAGAGAGCAAACAAGACAAGTAGGTGTACATTTTTGCCCTCTTCCTGTAGGAAGAGAGAGAGAAAGAGTGCAAGGAAGTGTATCTAGCAGTCTTCAAAGTCTAAAGGGGGAGATCCAAGCTGATGGAGAGGGAGAAAAAAGGCAAGACAAAACCAGTGGCCAGTGCCAGGCAGACACACACATGAAGACACAGCACATGCAGACACGGGGACAGACAGATGTACAGATGAAGACACAGACAGACAGATGCAAGTGCACTGATTGACAAGTAGGTGTTTGACAGACAGCCCTGTAGTTGGAGAGGTCAGGAGAGATGACAGCCACTTGGTCAGACCTGGTGGGGTGTGTGTGTGTCAGTCATGCCCGTCTCTGCGCACAGTGCTGTCCTTGCAAAGCAGGAGGTAGTACAGCTCTGCTCAGCACAGCACCAGTGCTGCCCTTGCAAAGCAGGAGGTAGTACAGCTCTGCTCAGCACAGCACCAGTGCTGCCCTTGCAAAGCAGGAGGTAGTACAGCTCTGCTCAGCACAGCACCAGTGCTGCCCTTGCAAAGCAGGAGGTAGTACAGCCTTGCTCAGCACTGCTCTTGCAAAACAGGAGGTAGTACAGCACAGCACCAGTGCTGCTCTTGCAAAGCAGGAGGCTACAGCCCTGCCCATGCTTTCTGTTTCAGACCACAAGCACCTGCGGGAGCCAGCCAAGATCGCAGAGCAGCAGGAGAAGCTGTCGGAGGCGCTGCACCAGTACACCACCTCCCACTACCCACAGAACCACAACAAGTTTGGGGAGCTGCTGCTGCGGCTGTCGGAGCTTGCGCGCATCAGCTTCATCTCCAGGGAGAAGCTTCTGCAGAACTTGCCCTCAGATGTGAAGAACTGCGGTCTGCTGGTGGAACTTCTGAAGGGGGAGAACATGGCCAAGTCTTCCTGAGACGGTCCTCGGCTGTTGAGGGAGCTGTGTGGCTGCCACTGCACTATGTGGCTGTCACTGCACTTTGTGGCTGTCACTGTGCTGTGATGCCGTCACTGCGCTGTGTGGCTGTCACTGTGCTGTGATGCTGTCACTGTGCTGTGTGCCTGTCACTGCGCTGTGTGCCTGTCACTGCGCTGTGTGTCTGTCACTGCGCTGTGTGCCTGTGTGTGCTGGGAGAGAGGGGAGAGCTCTCTGTGTGTCTTGCAGCAAGAGGTGGTTGTGTGAAATGTTAAAGCTCTCCCGTTTCCTGTGGAGACTTTTGGGGGAGGTTTTTAAAAATATAGTTTTGATAAGGACCAGCTGAGAGCAGGACAGTTAAGACTGAAATGTTCTGGCCCTCGCTTCCACTGGGAACACGGCTGAATGGACCTGTCATATCTTGCATGTCCCTCGGTAACAGTGAATGTCTCATGTCTGTGCACCGCTTTGAACCGTGCTTGAAGATGCATCTTGACATTCAGAATGGAGTTTAGATGATGAAACCTGTATTTTGTCTGGAACTTGCAAGACGCCTGTGTCTTCAGCCCACAGCCGCCCTGGGCCTCCAGGTCAGGAGGGAGCAACAAGGCTTGGGGCCTCGGTGCCGCCTGCTCAGGGAAGCCACCTTGGCAGGGAGACCTTGCACTCTTGCCTAAGTCCATGTGCAGACACGACGCAGTCTTGCTTGTGTCCATGTGCACATGTGCTTTCTGGGTGCATAGAGGCTGAGGACTGCTGTGGTCTGGAACTGTGAGCCAGCAGTAACCATGGCTGCAAGACGGACAGATGGAAGCTGGACAGCAAGGCAGGCACAGGTGGCAAGCTGCCCTCTAGTCTGGGCACACAGCCAAACGAGGGAAGTGTGGAATAAGTACTAGTCTTCTCTGTCGCCTGCACTTCGTATTTACTTGCATGAATGTGTTTGGCCTGTAGTCCCCGTATTTGTATCCAAGACTAGTGTGAAGGTAGATTTTCACCTCATTTACTCCTTTGTTGTTAATGAGGAGGAACATCCCTGCACGTGTAGGAAGCAGCCAACTGGAACTCCATCTCTGTCACGTCACTTCTCTGCTGCGTGGGGACTGCCTGGGTCCTCAGCCAACAACACCTCCAGCCCAGCCTTGCACACACTGGCGTTGGAAATGGCAGCAGAATACGCAGTTGTGTGGCAAGCACTTCCGCTGCTGGAGATAAGACCTGCAGACTCATCGTAGCAGGCCTGGTCAGCAGGTCTGCCCCAGTTTGAAGGCCCGCATTCAGCATCAGTGCCCTGACCCACCTACCTCCATGCTGCTTGTGCAAGTATGCACTGTTGTCGTGTGCACTGTTGCCGTGTGCACTGTTGTCGTGTGCATGGGAACCTCTTGCGCACACATAGACTGGCTGAGAGGCAGGCACTTGCTGTTTTGTTCATCCTCTGGAGGAACATGGTCAGTTCCATGTTTCTCCAACTGTCAATACAGACGGCTGGTGGGGAGGTGAAAGGATGTTTGATGCTGTCATCATGGGAGTGCACTCTGTAGATGACAGCTGTAGTTTTCCCACAGGGGAGAAGCAGAGTTCTAGGATTCACTGTGTCAGTGCCAATGGGAACTTTGCATTTTCCTTGTCAGTGCCGATGGGAGCTGTGCATTGGTTGGGTCAGTGCTGGGTCAGTGCTGTAGGGGCTGTGCTTGGTTTGAAAGGTGGCAAGTACTGCAGGAGTGACAAGCTCCTGACAGTAACAACAACCTTGCTAAACCAGACTGAGTGTGGGAAGGCAGGCAGGAATGATGGACAAAAATGGCAGATAAGAATGATGGACATGAATGACGGGAACAGCAGATGAGAACAACAGACAGATAAGAATGATGGTAATGACAGATTGGAATGGATGTAGATTTGATTTGGAGGATGGAAATGTGGTCCTAATTTCAAAGAGTAGGCTGGTTGAAAGATGATTTCCAAACTTGTCTTCAGTTTGGTACAGTTGGCAGAAACAGAGGTGCCTACGCAGATAGAACCGGCTGCAATTTGTTATGGGTGTACACTCATGCAAAGTGGCCCTTTATTTTGGTCTTGAGTTAGTTGTGCAGATTTTAGGTTGGAGGGTATTTTTAGTTTGATCCTTTGTTGGAGTTGAGTAATTTTTTTGGGACAGATCAACTGTATAACTCAATGTTTGTGTATGCCAATTTTACCCAAGTAATCACTTCAGAATATAATTTTATTTGTGTGAAAAGCTTCACTAATTACATTTAATTTCTGTCTGATTGGAATCATCATACGCCATGCGATGTATGACCTTTTTGTTGTGCTTCCATTTTTTTGTGTGTTTCTTCCACAATGACACTTATAAACACTGAATACAGTATACCGTAATCATATGATAATCAGGATTTCTCCTAGCATTAATCAAACTGAGTGGTGCAGCGTTTTTTCATACACACAGGCATGAACAGACTCGTGCACAGTGCCGCACGCAGCGTACTTTCATACAGATGTGACGGACATCCACAGCGCTGCACGCAGCGTACTTTCATACAGATGTGACGGACATCCACAGCGCTGCACGCAGCGTACTTTCATACAGATGTGACGGACATCCACAGCGCTGCATGCAGCGTACTTTCATACAGATATGACGCACATCCACAGCGCTGCACACAGCATACTTTCATACAGATGTGACGGACATCCACAGCGCTGCATACAGCGTACTTTCATACAGATGTGACGGACATCCACAGCGCTGCACACAGCATACTTTCATACAGATGTGACGGACATTCACAGCGCTGCACGCAGCGTACTTTCATACAGATGTGACAGACATCCTCCGCACTGCATGCAGCGTACTTTCATACAGATGTGTCAGACATCCACAGCGCTGCATGCAGCGTCATGTGGCAAGTCTGTTCTTCCATGATACTCCAGTCAGAATAAAATTGCTGTCCTTTGCCAGTTGTCTCTGTGGCGACTGATGGGATGTGTCATAAGGCTTTGTCAGTCTGTGTGAATGCTCTCCCTTTCGAAGGACTGATCCACACTGTGGGAGATGGGACTGCACAAGAGGCTTGTGGGAAGTCAGGTGCGAAGATGGTGTAACAGCAAGTTGTGTAGGCTTGACTTCACCAATGCTTGTCAAGTCATGGAGCGCTGTGGTCACATCTGCGTGTGGACAAATCTGTAGCGCTGTGGTCACATCTGCTTGTGGACATATCTGGAGTGCTGTGGTCACATCTGCTTGTGGACATATCTGGAGTGCTGTGGTCACATTGCGTGTGGACAGATCTGGAGCGCTGTGGTCACATCTGCGTGTGGACAGATCTGGAGTGCTGTGGTCGCATCTGTCTGTGGTCAATTGTGGACTTGCACTCTTGAGTCCATGGGACTGTGTCACCAACATGTGCTGCAGATGTCTTCGCAGAGGACGTCCACGGGTCTGCCCTGCAGGCGTGCCGAGAGGGAAGGAGTGACGTGGAGCTCCGCCAGACAGCGGATGGCATCCTGTCTTGGACTGGACAGTGCTTGTAGTTGGCACTGCCCAGTCAGAAGGAACTTGAGGTGCTGGGATCATGGGACCTCCTCCGAGCCTGCCTGCCCAGGGCTGGAGTGGACTTTACCCAGTGACAGAGACTGGCAATGTGTGTGTGTGTGTGCTTGTTTGTGCTTGTTTGTGTGTGTGTGTGTGTGTGTGTGAGTGTCTGTGTGTGTGTGTCTGTGTGTGTGTGTGTGTGCCTTGCAGCAGCTTGTCAGAGCAGCGCAGTGGTTGCAATGTCCCCTTGCTCCAGGCCAGGGGCTGGCGCTACACCATTCAGGCAGGGACGGGGACTGGCGTGGACTCTGTGTGGACACTGCAAGGTTTGCCAAGGACTGAAGGGAGTTTGGGTTTGTTATGCCTCCTTCACTCTGTGCTGGCTGTCAATCTGGCTGTGTGATTTTTCCATGCCTGTTTCTAAGCACAAAGTCGGCTCCGGACTCTTGATCCACCTTTCAGGTGCCGACAGTCACTCAGGCAGAAGTTGTTGCACTCACGCTGGGACACCAAGTGCCACTGCAATTCAGCTTGCCTTGTCAGCTGTGTAACCATGGCAACCAAAAATGCATGTCTTGTGGGTCCTTGTACTCAGACCCCCTTCCCTGCATTGGACTTTAAGTTGCTTTCCCAGTGCAGGCAAAGTCCTCGCAGCTTGTGGAGGAGGCAAGGGAGGTATGAGGTCAGTGCAGTGCACAGCTTGTGGAGGAGGCAAGGGAGGTATGAGGTCAGTGCAGTGCGCAGCTTGTGGAGGAGGCAAGGGAGGTATGAGGTCAGTGCAGTGCACATATTGTGGAGGAGGCAAGGGAGTTATGAGGTCAGTGCAGTGCGCAGCTTGTGGAGGAGGCAAGGGAGGTATGAGGTCAGTGCAGTGCGCAGCTTGTGGAGGAGGCAAGGGAGGTATGAGGTCAGTGCAGTGCATGGTGAAAATTGGGCTGGAGGGGTGTCAGGGCTGGGGCAGCGCTGCCTCCAAGTGCAAGCCACGGAAACCAGATTCTGTTGACATGCAGAGGCTCGGTGAAGCAGGCGCTGCTTCTGTGTGAAAGGCCAGGTCCAGACCTGCTTTGCTTGTTTTGTCTGCACACTGCAGGCCACCTGGGCAGACTGCGAGCCACCTGGGCACACTGCAGGCCACCTGGGCAGACTGCGGGCCACCTGGGCAGACTGCGGGCCACCTGTGCAGACTGCAGGCCACCTGGGCACACTGCAGGCCACCTGGGCAGACTGCGGGCCACCTGGGCAGACTGAGGGCCACCTGGGCAGACTGCAGGCCACCTGGGCAGACTGTGGGCCAACTGGGCAGACTGCGGGCCACCTGGGCAGACTGCGGGCCACCTGGGCAGACTGCGGGCCACCTGGGCAGACTGCAGGCCACCTGTGCAGACTGCGGGCCACCTGGGCAGACTGCGGGCCACCTGGGCAGACTGCGGGCCACCTGGGCAGACTGCGGGCCACCTGGGCAGACTGCGGGCCACCTGGGCAGACTGCGGGCCACCTGGGCAGACTGCAGGCCACCTGGGCAGACTGCGGGCCACCTGGGCAGACTGCGGGCCACCTGGGCAGACTGCGGGCCACCTGGGCAGACTGCGGGCCACCTGGGCAGGCCACCTGGGCAGACTGCATGCCACCTGGGCAGACTGCGGGCCACCTGGGCAGACTGGAGGCCACCTGGGCAGACTGCAGGCCACCTGGGCAGACTGCGGGCCAACTGTGCACACTGCGGGCCACCTGGGCAGACTGTGGGCCACCTGGGCAGACTGAGGGCCACCTGGGCAGACTGCAGGCCACCTGGGCAGACTGCTGGCCACCTGGGCACACTGCAGGCCACCTGGGCAGACTGCGGGCCACCTGGGCAGACTGCGGGCCACCTGGGCAGGCCACCTGGGCAGACTGCATGCCACCTGGGCAGACTGAGGGCCACCTGGGCAGACTGCGGGCCACCTGGGCAGACTGAGGGCCACCTGGGCAGACTGAGGGCCACCTGGACAGACTGCGGGCCACCTGGGCAGACTGAGGGCCACCTGGGCAGACTGAGGGCCACCTGGGCAGACTGCGGGCCACCTGGGCAGACTGCGGGCCACCTGGGCAGACTGCATGCCGGGCCAGGAGGTGGTGAGTGCAGGAAGGTCAGGACTCCATCAGCAACCTTTGTGTGCGGCATGCCGGTAGAGAAGACCAGGCAGAGGTGGTGGCTGGAGCTACCTGGGCAGGACTGGAGGAAGATGACCTCTTCCTATCAGTATGGAGGGCGTGCAGTGATAGCAAGGTGCGGTGCCTGTCCACACACACAGAGGGATGGGCAGAGCCACTGACCAGCTGATTTACAGTGACAGTAGAGTGACCAGATTCAACACCAGACCAGTCGATGATTTGTCTCTGCGCAAGAGCAGGGTGACGCAGCATGGAATGTGATGGAGTGGAGTGGAGTTGGTTGGAGTGGAATGGAGCAGGATGAAGTGGAGTGGAGTAAGGTGCAGTGGAGTAGGGTGGAGTAAAATGGAGTGGAGTAGGGTGGAATGGAGTAGGATGGAGTAAAATGGAGTGGAGCAGGGTGGAGTAAAATGGAGTGAAGTAGGGTGGGGTGGAGTAAAATGGAGTGGAGTAGGGTGGAGTGGAGTATGGTGGAGTGGAGCAGGGTGGAGTAGAGCAGGGTGGAGTAAAATGGAGTGGAGCAGGTTAAAGTGGAGTGGAGTAGAATGGAGTAGAGTGGAATGGAAAGTTAGGGATTGCTGTCTGCCTGTATTCCCAATCATTGATGCACAGATTGTTTCAGTGGCCAGTAAAAGTAAAAGAGGTGCACATGTTTGTTCTTTCAAGTGTTCTTGCTGTGAGGACTTGTTGCCTCAGTGGTGAGTGACGCCCAGACTTTCCATTGTTTCGTCGTCATGAAAGCTAGGAGTTTTACCATGCCGTGGGTTTGGTTTCACTGCATGGCAGTGTGAATCGGCTCCACTTACAGAAAACAAACAAAACATTATTGCATTAAGGTAAACTTGCTTTGGTTGAAATATTCTTTTGACAAACTTTTGATCACTATTGTTTCTTACTGCATTGAATTCCAAGAATGTCGGACTAAGAGAAGTTTGTGTAGTGATTTTACTCCTAAGTATGTAGTTCACTTTTTTCATGGTAGCCACAGCCGAATACAGAGGGGTGTGTGCTGGTTTTGCTGCTTTGACTGTAGGCACAAACATCCAGTCCAGTCTAGGTCACCTGTCACACCCTGGTGTTGTGTATTCCCAGTCTTGGTCACCTGTCACACCCTGGTGTTGTGTATTCCCAGTCTAGGTCAGCTGTCACACCCTGGTGTTGTGTATTCCCAGTCTTGGTCACCTGTCACACCCTGGTGTTGTGTATTCCCAGTCTTGGTCACCTGTCACACCCTGGTGTGTATTCCCAGTCTAGGTCACCTGTCACACCCTGGTGTTGTGTATTCCCAGTCTAGGTCACCTGTCACATCCTGGTGTTGTGTATTCCCAGTCTTGGTCAGCTGTCACACCCTGGTGTGTATTCCCAGTCTAGGTCACCTGTCACACCCTGGTGTTGTGTATTCCCAGTCTTGGTCACCTGTCACACTCTGGTGTGTATTCCCAGTCTAGGTCACCTGTCACACCCTGGTGTTGTGTATTCCCAGTCTTGGTCAGCTGTCACACCCTGGTGTTGCGTATTCCCAGTCTAGGTCACCTGTCACACCCTGGTGTTGTGTATTCCCAGTCTTGGTCACCTGTCACACCCTGGTGTTATGTATTCCCAAGACTGGCGTGACGGGAGCATGCCTGCATGCATGGGCAACACGGCATGCGTCCATAATGCGCTGCATAATTCAAACTCGCTGCCTTTGCCAGTGTATGGCACCCTGTGAACAGCGTTCTCCATGACATAATGGGTTTTGTGTCCAGTGCTACTGTGCACTGTCTTTGACAGTGGTTGTGTGGCTGGAGGCAGACACGGCTCTCCAATCATGGTGACAGTGGTTGTGTGGCTGGAGGCAGACACGGCTCTCCAATCACAGAGGATGGCCTTGACTTTTGCCAGTTTTTCCTTTTGCCCCGGAAAGGGCTGGACTGCAGTATGAAGATTTTCTCTCAGGTAACATTTCTCTTGTCACAACTCTGCTGCAAATAGGTGGAGGGTTGTGTGTGGAGTGTCACTGCAAGGACAATCTTGTTAGTGTTTTTGTTTTCTTTGAGAATGGACTGCATTTCAGATCTTTAGAGGATATTGTGTGCTGGATATTTACATAATACTGTTGACTTAGTTTTGGAACTGAAGACAGAGATCTTCATGCATGAATGTTGAAGGTGACAGCCTGTTGTGTTGTTTACCTTTTACATCATATATTTTGTTGTACAAAAGAAACAGTTCATGGTTCAGTCAGATAACTTTTTTCTTTTTCCCACTTGATGTTTATTTGGATTGAAATCTGATACATATTTTGTGAGAAGTTAAACATTTGTGAGAAGTTAAACATTTATGAATAATTTGTAATCTACGGAACTTTATGTTCTTTGACAAACCTATCAGTGTTTTGTGTATGTGTGTTTGTGTATGTGTGTGTGAGTGTGTATGTATGTGTGTGTGTATGTGTGCCAGTGTCTTGGTGTGTTTGCCTCTGTAACAGTAACCGTGCCTTTGGCACAGCCCCTCAGAAGGCATTCTCGCTGTGCTGTTGGGGAGATACAGACATTTTTACACGCCTTCTCCATCGTGTAAAATGTTGTCTCTTGCCCGTGAAATGGCCCTCTCTTTTATCACAGCGTCGTGTGAGTCTGGCGCAGTGCTTGAAACCAATAGATTCGCACACCACCCTCTGGGCTTGTGATCTCCATTCTGACACTTTTCGTATGCAGGGGTAGGAGTGAGTTAGAAGGAGCTAAAGGTATTTTGCTCTCTGTTGCTTGCATTGCATGCAGGGATAGAAGTAAGTTTGAAAGGAAGGAAAGATATTTTGGTTTCTGTCGCTTGCGTAGCATGCAGGGGTAGAAGTAAGTTTGAAAGGAAGGAAAAAGTATTTTGGTTTCTGTTGATTGCATAGCAATCAGGAGTAGACGTGAGTTTGAAAGGAGCTAACGGTATTTTGCTCTGTATTGCTTGCATAGCATTCCAGGTTGCTTCTGTCGAGGACTGCTCTGGCAGCTGCCCCTGTGTTCGTGGTGAGGGGCCAAGCTTGGGACTCTAATCTCTAATATCTGGGAACATCTTCATCGCCACTTTCCTTTTCCTCTTTTCATCCAGTCGTTCTGGAAGAGCTCTTCGTTGTTGACCAATCACGGCAGCTGCTGATCTTAACCCACCTTTTGTCTGGGGACCTTTGACCTTTGGAGGCAAGCCCTGGACTTCTCCAGAGGAAACTTTGGATCCCTCTGCCAGGCAGTGTCTGCTGTAGTGGCCAGAGTTTGATAAATGGTTGTTCAGAAGCGAGCCTTTTGTTGTGGAACTTGAAAAGTTCCTTCGGTGTATGTTTCCAGAGCATGGCTCGTGCCGGGGTGCCACTGGCAGCAGGTGAAGAAAGTGATGAAGGCACTGCAAGTCTGGGCAAGTCAAAAGCTGCCATGGAAAGTATGACCTGCCTGGGAATATGGTGTAATCTAGACATGACGCGTGATGTCATTATGCACCGTGCGGACTGCACGTCACTTCCTGAATCCAAGGAGGCTGTGGCAGTCTTTCCTCGTATGCACGAGTAGCTAGCTTCCTTTGTATCAGTACCTGTGTGGGTATTCCCTCAGCCCGTTCTGGACGGCTATGGACGTGGATGCAAGAGTGCGTCTGGAGTGACAGTTGTCTTACACCAGCAGCTCTTCTTGGCAGCCTTGGTGAAGCGTGCATATCTGGCTGCTGCTCCAGCTGGAGTCAGGGTGACGCTCTAGTGCCTTGAGGGCGCCAGGCTGCCAGGCTGGGGGTCAGGCTGCCAGGCTGGGGCGCCCGGGCAGTGTGCTAACACGCACACAGCACCCGCCTCCTGCAGCCGTGCAGGGGCGTACTGAACCATCTCGTCATTATTTTCCTACGAATACTGCATGATAGGGATCGGTAATGGTGGAGTTAGGTCCATCTTTTCTCAGGATTCAGTGTCAGGTTTTTACTCAGCTGCAGGATTTGTGTTCAAGATTTGAAATGATTGCTTGCATCGAGGGGTATACACTCGTCATTAATCTTTGGACTTGCCTGTGTTGACCTGTGTGCACTTCTCACGTACCATACCTTTAGGGTTCTGTGTATCGAACTGAACACACCTATCATTCATCTTTGCACTTCCCCGTGTCGAACTGTGTACACTTCTCACCAACCTTTGGATTTCTCTATGCTAACCTGTGTACACTTGTCATGTACCTTTAGACTTCTGTGTGATGAACTGTGTACAATTGTCATGTACCTTTAGACTTCTGTGTGATGAACTGTGTACACTTGTCATGTACCTTTAGACTTCTGTGTGATGAACTGTGTACAATTGTCATGTACCTTTAGACTTCTGTGTGATGAACTGTGTACACTTGTCATGTACCTTTAGACTTCTGTGTGATGAACTGTGTACACTTGTCATGTACCTTTAGACTTCTGTGTGATGAACTGTGTACACTTGTCATGTACCTTTAGACTCCTGTGTGATGAACTGTGTACACTTGTCATGTACCTTTAGACTCCTGTGTGATGAACTGTGTACACTTGTCATGTACCTTTAGACTTCTGTGTGTTGAACTGTGTACACTTGTCATGTACCTTTAGACTTCTGTGTGATGAACTGTGTACACTTGTCATGTACCTTTAGACTTCTGTGTGATGAACTGTGTACACTTGTCATGTACCTTTAGACTTCTGTGTGATGAACTGTGTACACTTGTCATGTACCTTTAGACTTCTGTGTGATGAACTGTGTACACTTGTCATGTACCTTTAGACTTCTGTGTGTTGAACTGTGTACACTTGTCATGTACCTTTAGACTTCTGTGTGTTGAACTGTGTACACTTGTCATGTACCTTTAGACTTCTGTGTGTTGAACTGTGTACACTTCTCACCAATCTTTGGACTTCTCTATGCTAACCTGTGTACACTTGTCATGTACCTTTAGACTTCTGTGTGATGAACTGTGTACACTTGTCATGTACCTTTAGACTTCTGTGTGATGAACTGTGTACACTTGTCATGTACCTTTAGACTTCTGTGTGATGAACTGTGTACACTTCTCATGAGTCTTTAGATTTCTGTGTGTTGAACTGTGTACACTTCTCATGAGTCTTTAGACTTCTTTGTGTCGAGCTGTGTGCACTTGTCATGAATCTTTGGACTTCTGTGTTGAACTTTGTGCACTTGTCTTCAGTTGTCAGACCTCCCTGACGTATTATCCGTGTTACAATGCAAGCCTTGTCTCGGTATTCATTGCACAGATAGCCAATCATCACGTCGCATTCGTGTCATGTGATGTGGTAACATCTCATTCATTTGATATCCCCAGTACCTCCTGAGTTGGAGGGCTGCCAGGCTCTGGAGCTGTGTAGCTGTACATTGGCTTGCTATTTATTTCTCTGCCTCCCTGTCTCCTTTGCCACGCGATCTCCTGCACACCTGGCCGTTGTCTCTGGCTCTACGTGGGGCTGGGGGAGAGCTTGCAGAGTACAAGTCGTATTCGGTTTCTGTAGGTACAACACAAGCACTAAAGGCGTCGACAGACGTACCGTTTTTCAAGCCGATTTTGCTGCCGATCCGGTCTAGACCGTTGTGTAAAAATCGGGTTGATAGCCACATGCAATGATGCAGTCGAGCCGTGCCAACAGATGCTTCGGCGTGTAGATGCGTCAACCTGCATTTCCATTTTTTAAATGTAGGAGCTTTCACGACCTATTGATGCATTCAACATACAGCTTTCATAAATTAATGCTGTTCATGGCTTACATTTTCTTTGGATGGGTTTCTAGTATCCCCCAAATACAGCATTTTCTGTGCGAACCGTAGACATGTCTGCCATTTAATTGTGCAAATAGTCGCGAGAACAAGAACGAGGCCTTGTCGCCCGACATAGGAATAGGTCCGGACCGGGTCGGGTAGAACAGAGCTTGGTCTATTGACAAGAATCGGATCGGATTGTATTAGTCGACCGTTCGCAATCTTGACCGGATTGGCAGCAAAATCCTGGGACAAACGCTGTCGACGCCTTAAAGCTGTGTGGCGATTTGTAACCAGCAGTCACGGCAGTTTGGGCCCAGGAGTCAAACTCGCCATGGTGGTATAATGGCGTACACGTCAACGTTGTAGAAATGGTGTTGCTGACTGCAGAGGTCCACTGTGTGTACAGGAGAGCCAGGCAGGAGAGAACTCGTCAGAAAGGAAGGCTTTAGTTTTCACACAGGGAAGTGCATTCCTGACCCTCTCTGTCTGGTTCTTACGTTTGCTGCGAATTACGAATTGAACGTTTTCTTCAAACGAAAAAAAAATAGCAACAACAACCCAAAGAATAATTGCGCATTTAAGGATCGCTCTAAATCTTGTGACCTTACGATTGCACGACAGCTGGATCTTGTGATTGTCTCTAGGATCCCATCTGGATATTTTCTCTCATATGGAACTGAAGGGTTGATTCGACGTTGTTCACCTTTGAAAATGTGCTTTCGAAAGTTGCCTGTCATTATTGGTGCTTTTGAAAGATGTCTGTCATTATTTGTGCTTTCGAAAGTTGTCTGTCATGATGTATGTCTAGGAAAGCTGTCTGTATACCTTTGAAGGCTATCTTTAATTATTTTACGGCGTCATCGAACCACAACCAGGACGATGAAAGAAGACGAAAAGCTCGATGTGCTGCCTCTGACTTTCAGTCTACTGTTCACGTCTTGCCTTGGGCAAAGACTGTTGTTATTTGTGGACTCCAGCCAAAAACCAAAGCTACAGCAAAATGTTGTTATGTTGTACTGTTATGTGGGGATTATCTTCAGCCGTGGTAATCTCCTAACATAACAACTGGCATTCTCTGGAGACAGAGATCAAATCCCCTGAAGACGGAGTGTGGCTGCCTATATGGCGGGGTGTTCAAAAACAGTCACACACGCAATCATCTCACCCACTTGGGTGATCCTGGGAGTGTTTAGCCCAGGTACGCAACAACAACAACAACGTGGTGCGGCTTCGTTCAGAGGGGAGCTATCTCCGTGCGAGAGGGTGTCGTGCGAGAGGATGTCGTGTGAAAGGGTGTCTTGTGAGAGAACTTTCTGTGGCTGCCGTCCCGCGCGAGACCGGCGGGCGTGGCCTGGGGACCATCTGGCCACCCGGGGTGGTACGTCCTGCATGACTCCACTGGGGCTGGCTTCCTCCATCTCCCCTCTGTCCATCTCCCCTCTGTCCTTTCTCCATCTCCCCTCTGTCCTCTCTCCAGCCCGGTCACATCTGTAAATCACATTTATGTTTAGTATAATTTTAGCCAAGTTATTTGTCAAAAATCCTCCAAAATGAGTCGGGCTTGAAAT